>JAECUM010093610.1:0-44799 GCA_016617855.1 Megalonaias nervosa | reverse complement strand
CTACTCCTCGGGTGTGAAGAAAAGTAATGTTTATCTCACCGCGACTTTCCTATGTCCTCGTCTGTGAACAAAACTTGTTCTTTCTAAACGTAGTTTCGTTATATCCGTACAAAGAAACCTCATACCAAATTGAATAATTGTAACCAATCATCTTCAAAGTAACCCTTGATATTTGGACTCTAGTAGTGCAAGAAAAACCTGAAAATAAACACAAATCCTGATATGCCTTCTAACGCAGTAGAAAGTTTGTTTGCTATTTAATTCTCTTGAAGATTCATCTAGAGAAATTTGCGATATGTTATTACAGTTGCATTCATTTAAAAGAAAAGTTGCAATATGTTATTATACTTTCTAATATCAAAAGAAAATTTATATTTGATATTATAGTTCCATACACAAAGTTGCAATATGTGTTACAGCTGCATACATTAAAAGAAAGGTGCAATAGGTTATTACAGTTCCATACATTTAAAATACAGTTGCAAAATTTCAGCTGAAACGAATCCAATCTGGTTTAAAGTAAGGCAATTTCTCCTTATATACTAAAGGTATTTACTTGCGAATTGTTCGTATTTTGTAACACATGCATATATTCAAAGAAAGTGCAGTAATCACATCTCCGTTGCATCTTAGCTAGATAAAATATGTTGGCATTTGATTCCTCGATAAAATAAACTCATTGCATAACTACTAGAGCCTTGATAACAACTTTTCACGTTGCGTGAGATCATTTGGATTTGATTGCATACACAAGGCAATCAAGACATGGTTTGATGTATTTATTATGAGAAATAGAAAGACTGGGTAAACAGGCACATGCCCATACAGAATCCGAAGGACGTGGCTTTATGAGAGATCGGAAGAGATGTTGCGGAGCCATGGTGGCTGAGTGGTTACCATGACATACTCGCAATTCAAATGACGCGGGTTCAAATCCGATCCAGATACGCCATTGTTGATTGTTGTGATTTGTCTCTGGCAAGGCACTTTACTGCTATTGCCTCGGCATTTTGGAGTCTTTCTTGTGTGGCTGTGCCGTTAAAGTGGCAATCAATCAGACAAAGACACAGGCGGCAACACCAGCATATATAGCCATATATACATACATACATACACACACACGCACGCACGCACGCACGCACGCACACACAAACACACACACGCACACATACATACATACATACATACATACATACATACATACATACATACATACATACATACAGTGCAGTAGACAAATGGTAGGAGTATATACCAGTAACAATTTTACTGATTGACAGACATTAAAGGTCCCTGATACAGATGTATTAATTAAATTATATATTTATAAATTAATTAATTTCTTGATCAACCTTGCCTCTTATCGTGACGAAGGAACTCGATTTTTTTCATCAAAGTAAACTTTACATCGTGCAAGATATGAACTAAATTCTATTCGCGTGAAACCTATGACCCCATGCTAGTCTTAGTCCGTGCCATCGTTTCTACGGGCTGGTGGGAATCTTGAAACATAGAAAACTCTTTCTGACGTCTTCGTATTGCACATTATAAAGTTCTCTACTATGTTTACTTTTGGTGGTGATGGAAGACTTTAACAATGTTGAAAGTTAGATGAAACATTTCAATGACCCAACTGCTTATGATACTTTTTGTGTGAAATTTTCCCAAATTTGACATTAACATGGCGAGCAAAATCTCGTGCCTCAAAGTAAATATTGTGTTGATTCTGAAAGCATGGAATTATGAAAAAGCATGTTTCCCTTCCACACACATTCACACAGACGTGAGCGCGCGAGCGCGCGCACACAGACACACACACACACACACACACGCGCGCGCGCGCGCGCGCGCGCTCGCGCGTATAACATTAATAATTCGCCCCGCATGACATTTGCAAGTTTCATCCTAGGTTACTAATAATCGCGAAATATTTGCTACAAACTCTCAACGACGAATAAAAAAGACATTACTGTCTTCTGTATAATGAAGTAAAGAATGCTTTCTTTTTACTGGAATACAAATTAATTTATTTTGTCAGTTTATTTGTTACCTCAAAAGCTTTACGGGCCGTCCAAAGAGCTTGTTGGGGATTTCCAACAGACATACTTTGCATCTTCATGTCTTGATGATTTGTGATAGAAATTGTATATCCAAGTACCCAAAATTATTATTATTATTATTATAAGTTTTCAGCTTATGATTCAATAAATATGAAATCAAACTAAACTCGAAAGATTCCATTTACCTAGACAAATATTTGAATTAGCGGGAGCAAAGATTTTGTGTAGATCCGCCGTGGATTAGTTTGGCATAATTTAACACGCACAGGGAATTGCGTTCTTATACTGGTTTATATTATCTATCCAAGCACAAGTAAGAGTAGCTCTTGTATTATCTGTCGATGGTTTATATTTTGTCGGAAATGCCGTATCAAATCCATCAGCAGTAATATTGAATTACTAACTTTTTGGCAGCGATCTGATTCTTGCTTTCGAAACTGAACTATTTCACTACACATCGATTTACAGTACTGTACTACATTTCCTCAATTACAATACAACTTTAAGCTAAAACTTTATCGAATGCGATGCATTGGTTACAACAATACGTTTGGGATTTTGGTTACTGGACTGATAATGGACTTAGTCTCTAACTATTGGAAATCTGTCTATCGGGTATTGCTTTAGTTGGAGTAAGCTATTATGTCCCACTTTAGATGGCTTCCTACATTAAAAGTTCAAATTGAAATTATGGAGTCAATTATTATTTTCCTCCCTTGTAATGTGTGGCCAGCGCAATCCTTTTTTTTGTCTCGCCAATCTAAAGGAACCAGTTCTTTGTGATCTTATATTCCAATCATATTCGAGGGATTCATCTCGGTTACTAATTAACATCATTATTCTTATGCATGTTTAATTTGTATCGTGCGGCTGACCTTGTTCATTAATCGTGTTTCGGGCCTGTAAACAACATATAACATAGCTAATATTTGTCGATGATTTGAGATTATATGTAAAGATCATTATTATTTCGAGGTAAAATATTTACTAGGTTTAAGTTCTAGATACAGCTTTGATTCTGACCTCATAATTTTCTAGGAAAAAAGTTTGTTTACAATTTGAGGGAAAATTTCCATTAAGGTGAGAGAGTATTTTTAGAAAATGATTATTGCGACATAGGTCAGGTTTCAAACCAAGAAGTTTAAAAAGTTGATAGTTGTATTGGCACAAACATATATATATATATATATATATATATATATATATATATATATATATGGTATTGGACAAACCAGACAACAAATATCTAAACGTATGAACCAACATAGATCAGATATAAAAAATTATATCGATCAATCATTTTCTTCTCATGTTGCCGCACATTTTAACAAGAGTTCCCATACTTTGCAAGATTTCTCCTTTCAACCTATTGTTATAGTTGATTCTGAGATGGAACGTCTGTTAAAGGAAACATATTGGATTCACCTTCTTAATACGGTATATCCAAAAGGTCTAAATTCCAAAACCTTATATGACATTCATTAATCAAAAAAATTTGTTTAAATTATGTCCCCTGTTTACAATTAGTTAATAAGAGTTTGATATTATTTGATATTATTTTAATTTACTTAATAACTTATTTAGTGAAAGTATAATTAATATCATAAGAATAGGTTTAATAATTCTTTAAAAATGAAAGCCATTTCAAATTAGTCTGAATATATATGATTAATTATTTATAAATACTTATTTATTTTATGCTAATAAGTATTATGCACACCATAATGTTTTAATATTTTTTTATTATATAATATGAGTTCTGCTAAACTATTGATTATTCGTTATAACTTTTTTTTTGTTTTTTTTGTTTTTGTTTTTATTTAAATGTGCTTGTACATCATAAAAATATAAATAAAATTGTTTATCTCTATTTATCCATAAAAGTATATATATGTATATATATATATATATATATATTGCCAGGCATCTCAGAAAGTAATTCCAGTAGAAGGTAAGATTAGTTTCATATTTTTATGCCCTTTATAATGGGATATTAGTGATCATTCTTAATGAGTGGACGAAACCAAATTCACTGATTTCATCTGATGCGTGTCTTCAAGGCTGTGGTATTTTGTTCAAAAGGACAGTATTTTCGCTGCAGAATATCTTCATGCTTTGAAGAAAAAGAACTCCATGTTAATTATTTGGAATATCATTATGGGATCAATACTTTTAAGTGCAAAATGTAGCAGTGCCATACAACATCTTACAATATTAGTAGTTCAGGCCGTTCCAGAAATGAATTCCACCATGGCTGTCTGGGAGAAAACTTATTTCAAGCTGCATTATCAAACTTTCAAATTAAGGCATGACATGTAGAGAACCAGGACAATGGACTGGCTGCTTTTGCGTCAAGATGGTATGTTGATAGTGCTTTTCAGAGAGGAATATTTCTAAATAACTAAGTATTACAAATTCGGGAAATCCCTGTTCCAAGGGTTCAATTCCGATTTTCAAATGATCTGCAGACTCATACGCTTAATTGATTTACATCTATGTGAATGCTCGATTTCTTGCAGAGTTTTATGTTTATTAATCCATTAGAAATTACATATATGCAGTATGAAACTATTATATTTAATGCTAGAGATAAAAGTTCACGAAGCTGAGACTTTAAAATTGAAACTGCTACTACAAGGCATGGCTAGATTCAAATCTTCTTTGCCCAAAGAACGGATATCTTAAAAGTCGTGGATTTTTAATTGGTGTTTGCCTTTTGCTTCATTTCTCTTAATAGCAAAAAATCCAGTCCTATTCCAAATGCAGCAGGTTAGTTCAATGCAATCAAACAACTCTTGAAGCAGGACCTCGTTTGCATTGATGATTTTCAAACTGCACTTATTAAAGAGTCCGCCGGAAAGTTTTGAAGATACAAATCTTGGCAATTTCCCATTCCCATCATTGTCCACTTGCTGCCTATAAACAAGCGATTGAGAGAACCAATACTTTCCCAATTATCCACCATCCTGCTTTGTTCTGACAAAGGAGACAATGAACCTGTTACTTAGCCAAAAGCTATAAGAATTACGATATTTCATTTGAAAACTTGGCAAAGACGAGTCTCTATTTTCATCTCAGTTTCATAAGAGATGTCTCTACATGGGCTTGTAAGGTTCAGGTTTCTCCAGAACTGGTTCAGCTTCGTGGAGATTGGACTAGTGATGCCTACAAAGAATATATGCATCCTGACTTTGAAAGAGTATGCCAGTTTCGCAAACCATGATGTCTTTGAAATTAATGTTTGTAAAGTATGCAGTAGGAATCAATGGAGAGATAGGTAATACCAACATGAATGATATTTTCATTGAATTATCCAATTCCGTTTGATGTCATATTATCATCTTGCAACTTATTAAGACATCTGCTAATCAGTGATGTTACACTATCATTTACAATGTATTTAAATATCCTAAAAATGACCGAGGTTGGTGGTATGACTTTGATTATTCAATTGAAAATCCTTTGTATGAAGATAATAATGTAGAAGTACAAAAGAAAGTCGAATATACTCTAAGTCGTTCTATTGATTTTCAGAGCAAAGTAACAGAATGAAAAATAAACAACAAAACAGTCTGATCAAAATCAGATCTTAACTGCCCTACTTGAAGAACTGACAGCGACCTCTTATGAGTCATATTCTGGTGACCTATGTTATTACCATAGTCGCTAATTTTATAAGCCAATCAGATGAAATCTTGTATCTTCACCTTTGGGACACTGAGAAGTGTGACTGAAGATCATCAATGTTTGCCGAACGATCTGATTCACTTTCAGATTTTTGAAAGGTACCTTTCCATTGGCTAATTTGAAGGTCACCAAAACATGATCCCAAAGTGGTCGCTGTGAGATCTTCACGTAGGATAGTGGAGATCTGATTTTAATATATTTGGAAAAAGGATCTTCCACTAATAAGAGCTTCTAGACTTTTACGCTAAATTTATATTTTTAAACTTTATTTCTTTTGATGTGTTATTTCATGTGATTTATCACCCTGCCAGGATAATGCAGACTGTAGTTGCCTTAATGTGTGCCAGCTTGATGATTCCTGGTGATGCTATCTGAATGTAATTTCTTTATTCCATTTTGCATTTCACATATCAGACATTTCTTAATTTCTTCATTTTCATTTGCAACGTGTTGGTCACATTTGCCATACAGTAGAAACTCGTTATCATGTTAACACTCAAAAAAATGATTTTTGCACCTTGACGGTGCTATTTATGTATTGCAGTTCCGTCGTTTGCGATGGATCATTAAACGGTTCACCATATCATTTCCATTTCGCAAAACACATACTTTCATCCGCTGTTTGAAAATAAACTCTTTTAAGTTTAATATTTGTCGTCTTGCTTGGTGTATATAAATAACCGTTATTCCTAAAACATGCGATCTATATCCTCTGTCATTAAATCGTAACGTTTATAAAGAGTTGGATGAGCTAAGATTACTTGCGTAATTTTAAATATTTCTGCGATAAAATTAGGTATATCCCACATGAATTTCCCACATGGATGCACTGTGTCACAAATAGGGTTTACATGGGAATGAGAGAAAATACTTTTCAGCTCATGAACAGTAATATGTGTGGCACCGTCGAAGACAGGAATGATAGTGGAGATGGAGTATAACCCTCTTCTAACATTCTATTCTCTTCGCTATCTATCTATCTATCTATCTATCTATATATATATGTATAGTATGCACGCTGTATCAATGATATACCACGAGATGTATAAATTTTTCATTAAAAGGAAACGAAGCTTGCTGAGTTTCCTTTTAATGAAAAATTTATACAACGAGTGGTATATCATTGATACAGCGTACATACTGTACATATATTTTATTTATATCACATACAAATACATATATTTGCCCTTTGAACGGAGTTCAGATTCACTACAAGCAGCTGTGTATTGACCTAGTGAATGAACTCCTCATATCCCCGAATGGGTCCGCTACAAAATGTAGTTCTATGCACTTAGTTGCTAATTACAGTCACCTCTGCATATTGATAAGTTGATTGTTTTCTTTTCTTGGTTTCTATTTTTCTCCACATTGATTATATGAATATAATACACACTTATGATTTAAACATGAAAGATGGTTTTAATGACAGAAGTACAGTAGAGCACTATTTACACTGGGATAACTACGTCATTCACATGAACGCCATTCACATATCGGCGCATGGAAATTAATGTGGAATAGAAACTAAGCCAACTGACGAACCAACAAGAGGTAATTAAAATATTTTAATATATTTACACTTGATCTAAGTCATTATTCTGCTTTAGCAACAGTACAACCAACCATAACCCCCCCCCTCTCTCTCTCTCTCTCTCATCCTTTGGTCGATTTGACTTAACTTTTACCATCATTCGTAAGTCCAGAGATATCGTGGGATGACAGAAAATAAAATCTTCTACGTTCGTCAATTCATAGATTTTAGCCCGTATCTTGCTCCTATGAGAGAGAGAGAGAGAGAGAGAGAGAGAGAGAGAGAGAGAGAGAGAGAAATATAAATATACCCTTAGGTTCTAATTATTCAGCTGCTCTTTGTCACATTAAAGATTTAAAAAAAAAACTTTACAGAATTTTTTAAATATGAATGTAGTGACGCATGATTCCGACTAATTACGTTAGCTGCTCTTTGCAACATAAAAGTAGTTTAATGAATTATGTAGGATCAGAGAGAGAGAGAGAGGCCTTTGGACATTTTCATATTTAAATAATAATAATAATCGATTTTTTAGAACATTATGATATGTTTTAAGAAAAAACAAACAAAAAACATAACATTAAATATATCACAGTATGTGTACCACGTAACCGAGGAATTTACTGGTTTGCAACATTGTATCATTGATAAACACTGTAGATAAATCCCAGGGAAAGTGCACACGTATCGTTAGGACAAACCATATTCTTGCAGGTTACTTGGTGTAATTTCTATTTCAAGGTTTTAATCCAGCCCAAATTACTTTTCTCTCTCATTCCACATTTCTGCGCAGTTTGTCCATTATGTATGAGAGGGGAGGGGAAAACAGAAAGCAGACAGGATTGTGATGAAAATGTGTACCATATTAAATTAATTTAGAAAACGGGGATTATTAATACTTTTCATCGTTATTTTTCATACGTCACTAGTGACTAATGTGTCTAAATTGATCATTGATCTAGAATCAACTGTAGACGCTCGCGAGAATGTTTATGTATGCGTATTATTATGCCATGGGCGGATCACAATTTGATTTACCAGTAGTATTGGTATATCAAATTGCTTTATACCAACACTTTAAATGCATGTTATTTTTTAATGTATGTGGTATATACTATAATTGATAACTGCGCAAATTCCAATGTCGGGCTAAGCACGTTCTTCGTCAGAGAAAAACAACGTACATACACACAATAAACACTTAGCACATAAAATCTACCACATCCCCTGGACTCCTACAACTTACAGTCACTAGGGACAATTTACAACATGAGACACAACAATACAAAGCTGTGCAGGAATAATAGACGACCGGGTACTTGTGCATATCACATAGTAACCCAGTAAGATTTGACATAATTCTAAGTTGTGAACAAAGGACGGAGACAATGCGTGGCGAGAGATCGATGCCAGATATCACACACACACACACACACACACACACACACGAGAGAGATTTTCATACTCCTAATCTGTATTAGTTAAAATACATTCTAAAATATTTTCCAACTAAGCCTTCCTATATTTGAACACGTCTCATTACAAGTCACGCCTCAAACTCTTACAGGCTAGCGTTAGATCAAAACTATGCTAATATTCAAACGTACATGCGTGTTTGTCCGTCTGTATCTCACACATAACTTCTCTTAATCTGAACTATCAACGGTGAGTGAGGGTAAAATGGATCACAGTTGAAGGAAATGGGCCATATTTGATGGAAATGGTTCTAATTTTAGGGAAATGGGTCATATTTGATACGATGTTTCATGAATAAGTTAGTGATAACGAATGTTTGGGATCCTGGATGAAGGCCCACCCACCCCCTCAAATGATTAGGGGATGTGAAATAAAGGTGTTTACGTGTTCCGTAAATAAGTTTGACTCTAATGTGTATTGTATAAGCTGAACTTTATGTACATTGATTGAGGAAATGTGGTCATATTTAACATTTTTCACTAGGATGAGTAGATGACACGGACGGTTTATACTACTAGTCCCAAATACAGTTTTAGGGATCGGCGAGTGAGGCGTTGGCGGGAGCGTAAAAGTTAAAAATAAGAACGTGATGATATTTGTAATGGCTTTCATCTTCAACATAATGAATACCACGGAGGGAGAAAGGGTTGAATTTCGTTAAAATATGTGTGAATTCAAATTGCTGATCTGACTTAAAAACAGATTTATTGTTCGAAGTAATAGTCGTGGAAAAAAAGTTTTCTTTTTTGCTCTCTGGTATCAGATTTTCATTTTACTAACCAAACTCTCCCCTTCTCTCCAGTAAAAATGTATTCCACTCTTCCTCCCCTAAAAGACTTTGACCAGGAAATCCTAACCCGAAATGCATCATGTATTTGTCTATGTTCCCACAACAAATGTGTAGGCAAAATGAGGTCTGTTTTGAAAAATGGGAAAAAGGCCTTGAAATAAATAAATATTAGCATACAAAAGCATAATACCAATCTAAAACATTAGTACTACGTGGATGGTCACGATTGTTCCGTTCATTTGTTAACAAGAAGAAAATAATAACGGACGGATGATTAGACAGGGAGCAAATAATATAACATAGTATTATAACATTGTATGATAGGTTTTTCAGTATTCCCTGTACTTGTTAAAAATGTACATGGGTAATAGCAGATGGTAAAGCAGTAAAGCAGTGTGTGTGTGTGTGTGTGTGTGTGTGTGTGTGTGTGTGTGTGTGTGTGAGAGAGAGAGAGAGAGAGAGAGAGATGGGGTAATACTGAATTCCAAACACATTCAGTAATCATGTGTAAGCAAGTGGAAAATGAATTCTTATCTTACTGGTAATGAGGGATGTCAAACAAATGTATGCATAATGATCTGAGGCATAAAATAGTACTATGCTATCATTAGATAATAATTCCTGCCAGGGTGTGGTGCCTCTGAGGTCGATGAAATAGCGTCAAAGTCGCACTGAGGGCACCAGTATGGTGTGCGCACTGATGCAACGTTGTCACCTAAACGGTCTTAACTAATTAGAGTACACTTACCTGACTGGTAAATTAAGAAAGTACGTAAATAAGAGGAACAGTTGTGTTATTAGAGAAAAGATGGGTTATTAATTTGGCCAATCACAGAAGGTTATTTTGTTGGGATTTTGTAAATTAAAAACGAAACACAAACAACTACTCAGTGGTACTGCCGGATGTTGGAGGAGGGGAGCACGTTACCTTCACATTTGCCCCTCTCCCATCCACCCTTGAACATATTAACAACATCATTTTGTTTTTCCTAAGGACTCTTAAAATTGTTTCCGCCACAACTTGCTAGACTTTGTTTCTATCACAGATTTGTACATATAAATGAGAGAAAATATAATCAATTTTATGCAATGGTGTCATAAAGAAAAGTCCCTTCCTTGAGATAAGAACGATAAGCAGAAAAAAACTTCAAATATGTCTGTGTCCAAAAATTCTGATTATCTGTGAGGATTTCATATTTCCCACACCATATCTACTTTCACAGATTATATTTTTCCTTTCAGTTTATAATTGTATATTGATATTTCAGACGCTTGCATTCTTTGCATTAAAGAGTCTGTCTATATCTCTCTTTTTTCTGTTGATTGCCTTGATGTTGATTTGTGTTTTGTTATGATCTTTTATAACTTTTGTGAGAGAAGTGAGAGAACACTGAAATGCGGATCATATAAGTTCAGACTTATCTCAAACAATAATAACTGAGTTCTATTAAAATCTGAATATTAAGTATTAGTACATATATCCAAACATTTTAATTCGCAAGGAAGTAAGTCTTTGAAACAGTAGTTTTTTAGTTGGCATATATTGCTCGATTAGATTTTCTCTTAAGTTTAGCATAACAGGGGGTTATTTTAACACCAAGGAATTTTCGAATCGCAGAATATTCAAAGAATCACTAGACATATTTTGCATGTTAGAATAAAATATATAAGCCAAGTGGTTTTACAAGAGGGCTTTCTATGACATTTTGCATTTAAATTCCTTTGACGTTAAAACTTATCTGTTTCCTGCTTTGCGAGAAGATGAAGTTTTCGCCCTCTGCATGCTGACATTACTGATTGAAAATATAGTTTGATATCACGAAGGGAAGCTACATAATGATAAATCTACTGTATTCTCCTCCAGAAGCGAACGTCGAGAATTTAATTTGCTTTTTACTGATGGGGGGTGGGGTGGGGTGGGCGAAAAACCATATGAGGAATCGTAAGAGAATGTAAAAATGCTAACACGTAGACGTTTATCTATTAATTTTGTTGTATTGTTAGGGTTAAAAGAAATGAGGCATGAAAAATATATTTTAGAATTAGTGCAAGATATAGAAAATTATTGATAAAAATAATTTAGCAAGGAATGTTGCTTGCACAATCAATCATCATTACCTAAAAATTGAAGATGGAGTGAATACAATTGAAAATAATTCTAAAAGCCAGAGGAAAGACAACCGCCGACTATCCAGGCTGACTGATAAAAATTGGGCATAAATGAATTAATGAAAGGAAAAAGGAAAACCATAAATAAATGAAAGAGGAAATAAATAAATAAATAAATAAATAAATAGGCGATCTACCGAAGCAAGAAAAAAAAAAAAATCTGTATGGGAAGCGGAGTGCACTCTTTCTAAGAAGACTTAAGACTATACGAGTAACTTCCCATTGATGCATACTTTTCTTGAGAAGTTGATAAAAGACTTAACTTGTCCAACAACCAAACGATCCATACATAGCACAATCTGATTAAGATACAGGCTTATATATGTGGCTCATCAAACCTTTATAGATGTAATTGTTAGGTGAAGAAAGTACAAAACTTACGTCAACAAATTTGGAAAAGTGATCCCAGTTGTTTCTATGGAGGTCAATAAAGGTTTCTTGTTCGAAATACCCTTGGAAAATGAAAAGGAAATTATAACTGGCAATTCATATAGTACCTGTACAAGTTTCAGTAGGGCTGCATAGTCAGGTGTGTGTATGTATGTGTGTGTGTGTGTGTGTGTGTGTGTGTGTGTGTGTGTGTGTGTGTGTGTGTGTGTGTGTGTGTGTGTGTGTGTGTGTGTGTGTGTTAGATTTTTTTTAAAACGTAGCTTGAACAATTTGAGTGATATCGCTATGTCTGCAGAGTGGCAGTTTATAGTGATGTCTAGTACTGGCGTATTATGCCGCAGACATGTGGCATCATGTCTCACCCAGACACATTATCCTGACACCAAACCTAACACTAACCTTTAAATGCTGGGCGCCAAGTGAGGCAGCTGCTTGAACCATTTTTATAACTCTTTGGTATGACTCGGCCGGGGTTAGAACCCACCACCTACCGCATCCATGGTGGAGGCTCTAAAAAACTTAGGCCACCTGAGCTGTCTTAGATGAAGTAAATATGAAGATAATATACACGACTAGGATGGTATATATGGTTAGGATTGACAGTGATGATTCATTAACTTTCTGTTATAAGGTATCAATTTACAGCATTGTTGTAAACCACGAATTTTGATACAACGAACACGGATTCTCCCCATCTTCCCAACGCGTCCCAAAAATCTAAAACTTTTAATGCTAAAGAAAATGTATATTTGTTTTCCTGGCAAAACCACGAAAAAATGTGTTCACAAAAATTGATGAATTCACCCGTAAAATTATACCTATAAAATAATCCAGATTCGATGACATATGCATCGGTTTAACACCACAATGCAATGGCACATGCACCAGTAACATTATCAGAACACAATTGCTTTTTGAGAAAAAATAATAATAGATTGACTCGAACACGTACCAAGCATTTATATATGATTTATTAACATGACAAGTGGCAACACTGCATAAACTTTATTCTTTCTACATCCTCTTTCTTAAATGCGAAGTGAGAGGATGACATGAAGTCTAAACAGCTGGACTATTATTATTATTATTATTATTATTACTGCTGCTGCTATTGATTGTTTCGAAATTATGAAAGAAAATGAGTCGAAACTTATTTTGAGTAAATTTGTTTTCGGTGAAAAAATGCATGCTTTGTACAGGATATGCTAGGTAAGTAACCAGATACCATTGCATAAATTTACTCTATATTTCCTTACTCGCCGTATGTTTATTACACACATACACTTATACAATAACCAAAATTTTAAATTAAAACAAAATTGCTTTAAAAATGCTTTTCTCCATCATTCATTTATTTTGTTAGCCACATCACCCGTGCGTTAGGTGTATATGTACTTTTTAGACATTTATCAATCAGCTGCGATACAATATCAGCTTCAGTCTGATTAAAATCAGACCTACACTGTCCTACCTGAAGACCTGACAGCGATCGCTTTGGGGTCTTGTTCTGGTGACCTTTTGAATTAGCGAATGGAAATGCAGCTTTCATAAATCTGAAAATGAATCAAATCGTTCGTCACACATTGATGCTCTTCAGCCATACTGCTCAATCTCCCAAACCTCAAAGATATATGACTTTATCTGACTGGCTGATAAAATTAGAGATTATGGTAATAACATAGGTCACCCCTTAGCGGTTGTTGTCAAATCTTCAAAGTAGGAAAGGGGAGATCTGATTTTAATCAAATTGATCTAAACCTAGGAATTTTTATTATTCTGCGTTTAGGTCGGGGTCGGTTAATATGCATATTAATAAATGATCGCAGGGATGGACAAAAAAAAAATAACGTCATATCCCTCATGTGCTACAGGCTGGTTGCTTGTTGAATGGACGAGACAGTAAACGAGAACCAAAATAGGTCTGCAATGTAAGGGACACAACTTGATGGAACCGCTGTTCTCTTCGGATCTAAATGTTTCCAATAACTTAAGTACCTTTATTGCTGAGTCAAACGTAACGGTAGAGCTGTATTCGCTCATCACACCACCACCAGTCTGTTTCATATTTTTCTCCCTTTATGTCCACATAAACAAATATTAACAAAATATAGTTTAAGATACTGGCATTGAAGCTGGAAACTGAAATGATAACTGCAATGAATCTTCAAATTACGTCAACTTTCACGTAATGATTCCATTTCTAAAAAAGAAAATCACATTTGTTTTTTATGCAGTGATTTTTTTCATGCAACTATTGATGCAGCATAGTAGTTTCTTGCAGATCATGCACTTTATGTATCCTTTGTTTATCGCAGTTAGAGAAATACAAAAATTAATGCAATATCGATGTGATTAATCAAGGAAATAATTTCCATGTAAATAATGACAAATATCGCATTTGCCTACATAGTGTTTGTAACACTTGGGGTTTTGAGGGTTGAGGGGTGGGGTGAGAGTGGTATTATTTTGTTTTTGTTTTTGTTTTCTTTTATAATACGATTCGTTACATATGATTTTATCTATATAGTTACAGCGTAAAATGATGTCTTTATATCACTCAAATCAAAAATTGCAAACTGCTATAGCTGCTTACCTATATAAATGGAACAATGGATGTTGTGGCGGTACATGAAAATAGAATGAAACAATTTCAACATTAGAAAAGAAAAAACACTAAAAAAAACCCGAAAAGCAGGAAATCATTGCTGGATCATTTTCTGGTTGTAAAATGTTTTTTAAATGAAAATTAATCTGTTTACTTCATCCTTAAATCTCAAAAGGTTCACGCGCGACTCTCCAGATATTAACATTTTGTTGAACAGGACGTCTACAAAGCCAAACTAGCTCGATCGGTTTAATCCTTTGTGTAGTGTGCAAAGTGTACAATTATTCCTATGTGTCATCTCTAAAAGTACACGGTTTAGTCCAATGTGTAATATACAAAGTAAGGTTTACTTCTATATATAACATACAAAAGGTAAGTTTTAGTCATATATGTAATGTACAAAGCGCAACGTTAGTCCTAAGTATAACATACAACCGGTAAGGTTGAATATAACATGTCATGTGTAAAGCGTAACGTTTAGTACTATGTATAACATGCAAAGTGTAAGGTTTAGTCCTATATGAAATGTACAACGCTTACGTTTAGTCCAATGTGTAATATACAGTGGGTGAGGTTCAATCCTATGTAATGTACAAAGCGTAACGTTTAGTCCCATGTGTAACATACAAAGAACACGGTTCAATCATGTATGTAATGTTTTAAAGCGTACATTTGTTCCTATGCGAAACATACCAAGTATAAGGTTTAGTCCTTTGTGTAACATACAATGAGTAAGGTTTAATCTTATATGTAATGTACAAAGCGTGCGTTTAATCCCGTACGTAATGTACAAAGTGTAAGGTGGAATCTAATATGTAATGTACAGAGCGTATGCTTTAGCCCTATGTACAAACGTGAGATAAGCAAAGATAAAACCCTGACAGAGACATGACATGCATATGACTATTTATAGCACTTATAGCACCTTCCACAAAGAAAGTCAAAATCGATACAGGTTAGAGAAACATTCCGTCAATGAGACAGGAGTGAACTCATTATAATCAGTAACTATCACTCAACGATGCGATTGTTCCACGTAGTTTGCAATTTCGAGTTTTTCAGGCGTTGCTATTTTTGGAAAAGAATTAAAAATGAGAAAATGGTAAAAATAGCTCAGTGGTTACAGAATATACAGCATAAGTAAAATGAAAACTATATATACCATAATAGTATTTAACGTAATTTTTTTTCTGAGATATAATCTAATCCCGCAGTCAATCGACTTTATTTAGATATTGAATTAGAGTCACTGTAGTGGAACTGTATGGACCAAAATGCAACCATTTTGTGTATAGCTGTATATTACTTTATCTATAATCAAACTGAGAATGTCGAATCATAAAAATCAACTACTCTCATATTATGAAAGCTTGACAGGTATATTCTATTTTTGAAAAACCAAAGCATGAAGAACATAGTTGCTTTACTTTCCGAACAGTATGTACTTTTGTTCAGCAAGATTTGCTAATGTTATCTCAACCAGAACAATACGTATTTGACAAACTTGATTCCTTTCATGATGACTATCATCCGACTAAAACTACACTGAAACTTCATGATTTGTTTTTTTTGAAATGATTGTACGGCAGAAATGATCTTTAATTTAGATTGTTTACGTTGGAAAAATAAGGTCTATTCTTCCATACAATAGATGTGATCTAACCACCCCAACTCCCGCCACTATTGCCACAACCCGAACTTATTTTCGGTCATACACTTTTCCAAAATGCTGTTCCCTTATGCAAGTTATATTGTTAATAATGCTTTTAATTTTCAACAAAAGACTGATTAAAGAAGTAACTAAGTTCACGTGATGCACGATTGATGATGGACAGGCAGTTTTCAAAAGCACATGCTAGCCATGCCTGATGGCAGTTTGCCGACAAATTCCAACGAATTGATGTATTCGGTAAATTAACAATCGAATTAATGAGGGATACTAAACTGTCTGAAGGACAAAAATTTGGATTTTAAAAATAAAGGCTTGACGAGCTGGCAGATACATGTCGAGAGAGCCTCCTCTTTCTTTGTAAACGCAGCAAGTCATTAGCACAAATCTCGTTCCTGGAAAACATACACTATGTAGAAAAGTATTCATCGTAGTTATAATGTCGATGTCTGCATTTCCGACATTCCTACTGCGCGCGACTAATACCCATCGAAAAACCTGACCTTAAAAACCATTAACTTTGGTTGCTACAGTTATTAGGTTTTTATGTTGTAGCACAAGCAGCAAAGTACACAGGAATCGATACATTGACCCCATACTTCACCATATAAATGTATTGTTTCCTTTATCATTGCTTTGTCTTAACTTCGTCAGATTAAAACTGTTATGGTTTCACTTTATTTTCTACCGCATATATCGATCTGATACCTAACTGAAGTTAAGAGTCCTTAATGCCTGAAGCAAAATAAATCTGATGGTAGTCGAAGTCTCTTATGCATATCGATTTTGATAGTCCTTTAGATTAAATAACTTTTTTGACGTTTGGTGCCCTAGTTAAAGGAAAAATATTGATATGTATTTCATATTTATATGGATAAGCTGTCATTTATAAATAAGGCTGTCGCATGGACATGTCCTATGTAATTGGCACCGTTATGTAAGTTTATTTGATCTCAGCTTTGTTTTGTTTTCCTATAAAAATCTTATTTTGCCAATTCAGCTGAAAGCCACGAAATCGGTGGCAAAAATCCCATGACAGGAATCTCATGCAGCAATTTACTGTTTCAAACAATGGCTTAGTTTTCATATAAATCTTAAACTTTCTGCTCAAATAAATGACATAGTCCTGTTGGCTTCCAAACGAATTTTCACAAAACTTGAATGTCATTCATGTTTTCAACATAAATATTCTGTTAAATTATGATACATTTTTATGAACTTTGTTTAAGTTAGCTCTGCACTAAAAGACCAGGTTCAAATAAATATTAATTATTTTCTTATTTGATTTGAATCAAATGTAGCTGGTATTAAAATATAATTTAGTTTTGTTGTAAGACACTCAAGTTAGCGTTGTATTTAATGACAATGTGCTGCAAGGGAGATAACCCCGAAATGTTTGTTGACTTTAGGCTTGTCCTGAGTGGCTTGGACCTACTTTAAGCGTCAATCAGCTTCATCCTGCTAGGATTCGGCAAATTTTATGTCCACAAAGATAAAACTTTCTTAGATTTTGTAACCATATACATTTTAATCTATAAGGAACTTATTGAAGCTTCATCTGGTCTGAAGTCAGTTCGTAAAGAAGCTCATCCAAGATGGCAACATCACCTCGAAGAACAAGGGCAAATAAAACAAGATCGGAGAAAACTCCACAGATCAATCGGTTTATTGCCTTAACCTCAATATTATACTCATTGCTATTGGAGGCTTGAGCATATAGCACATGTTACCAATATAGCGTGTTTCTCATTTCCACAGGAGCCTTCCGTCTGCTATAGTCATTATCCAATTAACAATGCACTTGCCTACTACCTCAACTATGGATCAGTGCGATTTAAGTACTTATTTTCTGGCTGATGAATTGTCTGTCAGATCTATTACATTATTTTCCACAATATTTAGCTTAAGATTAGGAAACAAAACCATCTAAATGGGTCGTCTGCTCAATTATAAACTTCACGGAGAACATCTTCCAGTACTTGTGATTATCACCCATCACCACTGATCCATACATAATATGTAGATATGTTTGATCATTCAGAAGGCATGTAAAGGTTTTTAAAATGTATTTCTCCACAGATTTTTGGGTAATTCTTTGCTGGCATTTCCAGTGATATAACCCAGTGTTTTTTCTTTGGACTGGTTTACATATGCTGTGATAAATATACTAAAATTGAGCACAGACTATTAACATAAAATTTGTGTTTAACATGACGGATATATTTTTTCCCATCTCTCAGCACATATATAACATCTAGAAACACACATTAATGAAAAGTTTGGTAAATAACATATTAAGTGAAGGGAGTTTTGATTGTAAGAAGACTAATACATGACGTTATTAGCAATGGTGGTTCTGCTTGTCAGAAGACTGGTACATGACATTATAAGCGAAAGGGGTTTTGATTGTCAGAAGACTAATACATGACGTTGAAAGCGATGATTGTTCTGTTTGTCAGAAGATTTGTAAATGACATTATCAGCGATGGGGATTTGTCGGAAGACTTGTACATTGCAATATAAGCGGTCAGGGTTCTGTTTGTCAGAAGACTGATATATGACATTATATGCGATGGTGGTTCTGTTTGTCAGAAGACTGATACATGACATTATACGCGATGGAGATTCTGTTTGTCGGAAGATTTGTACATTGCATTATAAGCGGTCAGGGTTCTGTTTGTCAGAAGACTGATATATGACATTATATGCGATGGTGGTTCTGTTTGTCAGAAGACTGATACATGATATTATATGCGATGGTGGTTCTGTTTGTCAGAAGACTGATACATGACATTATACGCGATGGAGATTCTGTTTGTCGGAAGATTTGTACATTGCATTATAAGCGGTCAGGGTTCTGTTTGTCAGAAGACTGATATATGACATTATATGCAATGGTGGTTCTGTTTGTCAGAAGACTGATATATGATATTATATGCGATGGTGGTTCTGTTTATCAAAGACTTGTACATGACATTATAAGCGGTCAGGGTTCTGCTTGTCAGAAGACTGATACATGACATTACAAGCGATGGTGGTTCTGTTTATCAAAGACTTGTACATGACATTATAAGTGATGTTAGTTCTGCTTGTCAGAAGACTGTTACATGACATTATAAGCGATGGGGTTTCTGTTTGTCACAAGGTACAGTCCAATAACCCTCTCTCAAGCGTCCTCAATAACGTGCAATCACTCGGTCGCATGCATAAATGCAACAAATTCTTAAATAACCTCTGCTTTTTGAACTGGACTTATGCTGATTTTCTTTCATTCTTGCTAAGTGTCATTGTGAAAAAACAAAAACAAATGCAGAGACCAATATAAGTAGACTTTTTTTCAAACCATTTTGCTTTTATTCGTTTTCATACCCTACTCAGACACCTTCACATGCTAAACGGTCAAAGCGACTGGTATATGCATACATGTTATTATGATCACGTTCAATCTGTTTCTAGGCAAGCAACTGAAGGATAAAATTAGAACTAAATTCAAACATCTTGACGGAGCTTAAAATCTGCCTCATAGTATAATTTTCATTTGCTAATGTTTCGTTCAGTCTAGAATGTATCTAATATCTGCAGGTAAGGGCATTTTATACAGGTATAAAACGAAAGGCGGGATAACTACTTGATGTACCAAAGAGTTCTGAAGAAATCTGTAAGTGTGAAAATGCGGATCCATCTAATCTACATAAACCAAGGTTTGGGGATATGTTTCAGTTATAAAAAAGGCATAAACACTCGATAAGAAACCTTACATCAAGTGAAGTTAAGTTATTAGGCAATTATACAGCCGATACGTTTAAAATATTCGAGTCGATATACAATGTTACGTAAATCTCCATGATTTATATTGAAGTGACATCGCTAGTTCAAACCTGGTCTCTTAACCATTACTTTGGTTTACAAATTTCATCGTTCAATAAAATTGATATTTGAAACATCTGTAAAAAAGAATCATAGAGAACAATGATGCTAAACGATTTAGTAAGTAACGAAGCTGAGTTCATGTTATGGAAACACAGGAGAAGTTATAAGGCTGAGAAATTTGTGTAATCTACTCCTAGAATATACCACATTTCATTAAAGGAGAATAATTATATATAGGTCGTTACGTAAACAAAGAATTGTATAAAGATAATCAAAGATTATGTTTAGATGTGTACTGCTTAATAAATACTGCTAAGAATAAAATCAGATTATGTCTAAATCAAAAGCCAAACTTAATAATATTCAACATCAACGAGTCACCTCCAAATGAATGTCAACTAGTTATATAGCCAGAACAGACTAAGCAATATTGCAGGTGAATGATTTACAAATATGGCGAAAACCTATACATCCGGAAAATCGTCAATTGAGGAAAAGAATGCGAAATATTTTGCCTTACAAGGGTGCTAAAATGCAAATATTTGGTAAATGCCGATTTTCGACGCGTTTTACAGTTAATACAAATACATTTAATAAATCTGTTTTGTTGCAAGTAGTTTATTTTCTTTAAACCCTTTGCTAAACGCACCTGTATCTTAATTCCTAGTGATTATTTCAATCTGACGTCATTATTTACATTCAACTAATCAAACACCGCTTTCTGACTCATTCAAGTAGGTGACTGACTCTGTTTTTATCCTTTTAGATCTCAGTCTCTACTAGCGAAGAAAAATCTTTCTTGCCTACTATTTTTTGTTTTAAAACTAAATATTGATAACCAGTAACACGTTCAAATGTATTCCCAAGATTGTTTCCTATACTCATTTTGAGAAATTCTGTGATCACAAAATCAGATTCTAGTAAGGCAAGATGAAGGTTAAGAGTAGAGTAAACCAAATGTTTTCACATACCGGATACGGACGTCACACCTGTCGTAACCCATATGTAGAAATTACCAATTGCAAACCTCGGTGAAGGTGCAAGATACACGAAACCCCCCCCCCAAAAAAAAAAGACCCCCCCCCCCAAAAAAAAAACCAGCTATACAAAAAGCAGGCAAAGAAGTAATTACTAAACATGAACAAGTTTTGGAAGAAACTAAAATTAAACTGAGATCGCATCAGTTGCAATGGCATGTCAGATATAAATTCGCTAAACAAACTTTTGACACGGAATATGGAGTAATATATTACGATATAGACCATGAACAAAACTCACTGTTGTCTTTAAAACAGCGATTGCAAACCTTCTTTAGCAGTAAAGAGTGTTGAACAACAACATGAAACATGGAATCAGTGTAAGATGCTAGAAGTAACAAACGTATTTCTCTGTCTTGCATTAGGCGTAATTCATAATATAACCTGACGCAGTCTTCAGACGTATGAATTACTCTTGAAATTTTCGTGTTGATGGAACATCAGTGCTAACTCAGTATGTGACATAACAGTATTTGGCATGTGCTAGCAGTTACTGTTCTTAATTAGATTATATTACGGCATTCTGGCATTAACTGGGATGTTATTTTTTTTTTTTTTTAAAAAAAAGAACAAACTGAATATCACGTGTAGTCGTAATGCTTTGGGGTTTTTTTTTTTTTTTTAAAAATTTATTAAAAATATATTCTGAACTATAAATATTCATTTTCATTTTGCTTGGAATTAATACTTTTAAATAAAATATAATTCACGACTGCGTTTTAAAGTATCAGAAATACAGTCCTGAAGGGAAATATAATTTCATTGATATTCATCAAAAAGCTTAATATTGCATTTTGAGATTTTTCTGAACATGCAACATCTTTGAACTGATCGCTGAATACAATCCTCATAAACAGACAGTTTAAAGTTAAGCTCTGAAATCCTCCGAAGCATCAAATTACATTCCAGTTTCTTAGGAACTCTCCGTTTGTTTTGCGTAGGGTAAATTTCATACAATCAACGTTATCAAGTTCTGCAAAAGAACTTGCATTGATGGATATTGAAATCCAATGGATGATAATCGAGCTGTTTCGCAAAAGGTCGGGATATATTTCAAGATTTTTTTCCATCGCAGTTAGATAACATTGGATTTCATCTGATTATATTGTAAAGGCTAAATAGATCTTGAAGCAAAATGGTAAAATTATTAGAAGCGATGAATCACATCTCCTTAGCAAAGCTTCTCTCGAAAATTTACTCCGGTGATATCGAATTTATTGTCAACAAATCTATTCAGGCAACACGAATAACCCACACCAGTGCCCGAGAAACTAATAAATCGCAAGACCCAAACATGCATATTGCCTGACAGAAAAAGTGCAACGGTATCAGTTGAGGACACCCTTGATATTCGTGCAAATGTATACAAACAGGGAAGTGTTTGTCAAAAACACATGATCACGGTTTCCCCTTTTGTTCCCGCTATCATCCTCTTCAACATGAGTCTCTCGATCGATCGAGCGCGCGCGCTCGTGTGTGTGTGTGTGTGTGCTTTCATGCGCTGGGATATATATGGTAATATGCGTCATGTAAGATTCAAAATATCCGGAAACGTAAACAGATCAAAATACAAACGAGGCTTGAGATGAACGGGACATGAATATTTTGGTGTTCTTATGCATGCCTGTGAAAATGGACATGAATATTTGGTATTGTTATGCATGCCTGTGAAAATTGACATGAATGGAGTGAGAAAGAGACAGGCGTTTGAAAGGAGTTGCCACCGACCAATTCCTCACATTCTCTCGCAGCAAAAGATAACACATCTGGATATTAAGAACCATGTGGGAAATAAAAGGGACATTGCATAAATGATTATGGAATGAAAACTGAATTTGTTCAGGCCTGTCTGCAGAATGAGGAACAAACAGATGGTTAAAAGTGTTGAGATTTGGAAAGATGGATTTAGACACAGAGTAAGACCAGGTAGAAATGGCTCGACGATAGTAAAGAATGGTACCATAAGGACATCCTCTCAGCAGGAAATGATTGTGTACAATGGAGACAATCTGTATTAAGTGCATTCGACACCTACGGGCAGAGAGAGAGAGAGAGAGAGAGAGAGAGAGAGAGAGAGAGAGAGCAGCAAATCTAGGGTGAATCAAAACTGTAAATTTGTTGTGCCCAACTACAAATCACCCGTATTCACGTCCCATTGCTTCTGGTCCCTATCATGATCTGTGTTGGAGGGGTTTCGTAAGATGCATAAATACCCCCACCCCCACCCCCACCCCGCCCCAGCTCCAGTCCAATTCAGCTCCACAGTCAACGATTCTAAATTCTAAACCGACTGTGCAGATTCCAATACAACCCCAAATCATATCACAGGATAAATGTAAAGTCTGTGTAACTTTACGAACGCACGTAAGCTAGTACTAACGCATACACGTAGATATGTTTGGATAGGCAGCATCACCATAATAAAACTGACCGGGATAATAGCGCAAGATCTGGCGTTAATAGATAAATCTTTACTTAGTGTAACACCCCCTTACACACACTCACACACACACACACACACACACACACACACACTTGCTAAATTTAAATAGATGCGGTTCTTCACACGCAACGTTTCCGCATGGCATAACGTGTTAGTTCTGACTCTTGGAAACAGTTTTATAAAGAGATGCTATCTTGAATGTTTAGTACTGTCTTGAAACGTAGATATAATCTGCTAAATCCGTGTTCTGAAAAACCCTAAAGTACTTTATGAAGTAAACACCTGGGTATATGATGTAAGAAAAAGAACACTTGGCAATTACAAGGACATGACATAATACTGCATAAACTACAAGTTAAGTTTGATTTCAGTCAGATCTATATATCATGACACATTCGTTTCAGAACTTACATTTTCACTTTACTATGGATGACTTGTTCAGCACCAACATAAAAGTTTATTATCTTCAGGATCAACGCTCAATTGTCTTTTGTTCATAACAGACGATATTAAAAAGAAGATGTAGTGGTGTATTCAACTCAGAGGTTTCTATGCAAGTCCATGACAGATACAAACAACAGTAGATATACCTTTTACTTACTTCCTCTGAAAATTAACAACGAATTCTATTTTTGTTCAGTTAGTATGATACATGCTTAAAATGTAGTACTATTCTTGCAGATACAGATGCTCCATGCACTGCAGTGAAGTGCAACCTGAACTGCTGTGAAGTGCTACAGAAACTGCAGTGAAGTGCTATAGGAACTGCAGTGAAGTGCTATAGGAACTGCTGTGAACTGCTAAAGGAACTGAAGTGAAGTGCTACGCTACACTATAGGAAAATAATATAATTAACAAGCCCTTCGCAAGGCGAATCCACTTTATTACTTCAGTAAAAAGGTTATATGCATATGATTGGTCAATTATCACAATAAAAAAATCCAGTATTTTCTTTTAATTATTTTTGAGGTGCGTAAATACTACTACAATGTCGTGATGATGTAATTGTTTATTATCATTGAAAATTATACCTGTCCTTCCCCTCCCCACGAGAAAAGAATGCTGGGTATCATTTGAATGATGCTGGTTCGTCAATCAGTTAGCAGGATGTTTTTCTTGGTCCAAGAAAGCACCTGCTACAGCAATCACCTGCTTGTAAACAATCGTGAGCATGGCAACATTGAAAACAAAGAGATTTAATAATGAAATAATGTATGAAAGAGTTAGGGCGGTGTTTATAAAGGCTTATGGTGTAATAATTTAATTACGTCTTAGTTTACTGGTGTGTGTGGGATGTTCTAGCTCTCTTAGATCTGCCTAGAACCCGGCTCAGGGTGAAAGGGATTCACTTAAACAACGATGTTACTAACATTATTATATACATATCAAATTCATATCAAATACATATTAATCTGTAATATTCATGCGAATATCTCATGATGCAGTTGTAATATGGTTTATGATTTAGGATGAATTTCGTATTCAAGAGGTTGAAATGCTCAGAAATTTATTTTTGTTTGTCAGTTTCGTATGAGGATTTTAAAAAATAAATCTCTGAACATTTATAGGCATACAACAAAATATTATGGCTATAATTCAATCTTGTTAGATCACGTCATGATTATGATTTTCTGACTGACAACTGAGAGTGATCTGGGAATCAATATCAAATTAATTATATGACGTAGCAGACAAAATACCTTACAGTCAAGTCAATTATCATTACTTCAAATTTTCTTATCATTAACTATAATAAATTGGAGGCCAAAATAGTAAAGCCTTGTGTGAAGTATTACGTAATGTGTAAGGTATGTGGGAACGGTTCTCACAAAGTGAACTAAAATACTGAAGATAGTTCGCACTATTTATAACTCAGTAATTACTATTACATACTATACCAAGCCTGCAAACTTTCAAAACTTTCGATGCAATAGAAACATTAATGTGGGTTAGGTGTATGACAAATTTCGGAAATAAAATGCATATTACAGATAAAACTGGTGTATATTTTCGAGTGATTCGTAGCTGGTAATCTCTCGGAGTCATACTCAACTTTTCCACCAAGTTCTCCTTTTTTGTTCCAATGTCCTTAACATTATGTACGAGAAGAGTTGGCACATCTGAATTATACTTGCCCTAATTAACTATCATCATGCAGGGCTCTAAGATAACTATCATGGCATTACATAATTTGGGCGAGATGTTTTTGAATACTGGTTATATGGAGACTTCAGGCTAGAAAGATTGGTTTGATGAGCAGGGACCGCAATCCCGGGTTCTTATAATATAAAGAATGTATCAGAAAATGTATTTTAACGGTTCCAAGCCTTTGGTTGAAATATATTTTTCTTAAACACAAGTGTAGACGCTTTCTTGCCATAGATCTTACTTAACTTACGTAACATGTGCTAGTCGTTTGGCAAAGATTATTTTCTTTATGAGAGCGTTTCTCCGACGAGTTGAACATTATCACAAAAATGTAATAAATTTGGATGTCAATACCTTCGTTTTCTTGTGAACATTATTGACCCATTGTTTTCTTTCTGCAATAATACTCAGACTATATTATAATACTTATACGTAATGGGTGAATTTAAAGAAAAATTTGTTATATTTACAAACTTACAGTACACTTACATAACTGCCTTAGATCCCTTACGTAACTACTCAAGTGGTATCTGGCTATTACGTTATTTTGTTATTTACATATTACATTGCCTAATGTCTTTTCATTTAAGCTGATGGATATGTTTGGCTTAAGTTTGAAATAATGGGGAATTATTTCATTTTACTGATGTAATGAATGGCTTCAATATATAAAATCTGAATCATTTATTACCAACATATCAGGCCTGTTAAATAATTTTAAAATAAAACTTTTCAACGGGAAACTGAAAGAAAATTTATAAACCATATCAACTCAAAATTGTAAACCCAAACCGAGAGCCTTTAATTTAAAATCAAATCTTTTGTCTGTTTAAAAATAAAGAATCATATGACTCAGCCTATTTTTAATACGTGATGACAAACATTGTTTGTTCTGTAGGCTGGATCTTTCAGGCAATGGGGTTTCGCTTGTTCATTACCAAGCTTTGGGTCTAAGGTAATGACATCGCTACAGTTTTTGACTTACAGCATTTTGAATGTGGACAGAATCAAAGAGGCAACTGAGGGATGGAAAGACACCATAATGTATATAAATACCTGTGTCTTGGGAGATGGTGAATTTGAACTCAAACAGATGTAGATGTTTGCATGTCTATGAGTGTTAAAACTGCGAAGGTATGAATCGGGTAAGGCACGGACTGACTGTCGAAATGTGGTCCCATGCGCAAGGAATGTTAAAAGCAAGCAGCCATCAAAACTGTACACTACAAAGTGTGGCAGATAAACTTTGTTTGTTTAGCAATTTATATTTTGAGATTTCTGGTCATACTAACGCTATTTGTTACCACACCCACTTTAAGCTTTATTTATTTTATACAGCCGTGGTAATAATATTTTTTTGCAATCATTATCTGAAAACCAGTTGACTGTATCGCGATCAGCCTGGGGAAAGTAGCTATCGTTCTAAAATTTCAATGTCATGACTATGTAATGCATCCAGCTTAATTAAATTGAACAATGAAGAGTATGACTATAGTGACAAAGCCATCGGCAAATTCAGTCTTAACATTGGGCAGAGCTTGTAATTACTCCTCGGAACATAGCATAAGCTAGTAGTCAGGAAAAAGAGAAGACAACTCTGATACATTGCATACTGATGCGACTGACAGTAGAGGCTTAAAATAGATGAAGAAGGAAGCAGAAGTCATCGTAATTTTGTTACGGATACCTGCATGTGTACGTGAACTCGGATAATAAGGAGGTACATTCGCAACGTCGAATGCATTCCAATTGCTGCTACTTGGACCATCTCGGCTATTTACGAAACAAGTATTGATCGAAAAGTTATAAATGCATCGAACTATTTGTTTTGCAAATTCTCCACCAATCCGAAGGCCAATCCAATAGTAGAAGTAGCCGAGGCGATCCATATAGCTTTCGCGATATGTGGTTTCGACCCCAAGTTCCGGCCATGATATTTTTCTCTGACATTTTATGGCAGATGTGGTATCAAACATATGAAAATATTTAGATGTGATAATCTTTCACTTTGAATTAAAATATGGTCGTTGCCACTGAGACAGACACGAAGACATCAACAGAAAGAAAGGAAATTTGTCAGGGTTATCTGCATGGGATATCGGCGCTAAGATACCAGGTGTTAAAGTGTATCGCCTAAAATCGAAATAAACAGCTATCTATTACAGCTTCCTCGAAAAAGGAATCATACAAAAACACAAGTAATCATCTATGATCGTGAGGGACAGATATCCAAGGTGTATACAGGACTTTGGCTTACTTATTTTATACTAACATATACTCCTGCGCTAGGGACACGGATGTTAGGGAGTCAGAGAAACAAAACTCTGCATGCGCAATACGGGGCAAGATAATGCTGAAAAGGCAAAGCAACTATTTTGAATGATTCTGATTCCAGGTTTGAATGAGAATTTTTGGGGGTATATTGACATACATCAATGATCATATTATGTATGCACTTACAAGTTTAAACAACACTTTCACAAGTTAATAAATTCTTTTCAGATCTAGGTGTTTTGGTTTTCCACACACAGATACTTGGCTTTTTTATGCTTAGAAGCTAGATTCACCGATCGTATCTTTATATTCTGCAAGGGTCCATATTTTATCCATTATTGCTTCAAAACACAACATAATTCGTAACACTGCAGACGTCCAGTGATATGACGAAGACAAAACTATGCAGACAAGAAACTGTTTTATAAATTATATGAGAACAAACTGGTTAACGACACTTAAAGACACGAGAGGTAATCAATTTTTAATAATTACTAAGAGAAGATAATTCTCTAAGGACATCGGTTCTGATCAACTTCAATTTTCCGTCTTATATGTCTACCTTCTCTGTACAAGGAGTACTTTTCCAGTGAAATATTTCTAACCATATTTCCCAAAAGGGTTGAGTACGAAATGCCAATTAAGTACGTTAAAATGCAACTAAGCATGTTAAACGCGAAGTTAATGAAGCATTAAATTGCCAGTGTTACATTGCGTCATTAAGACGATTAAGCTGTCAATTATATATCTGTATAAAACATCAAGAATGATATAACGTAGAAAGAACGAGGGTTTCCATTAATAAAATATGAACAGCATCTTTATGGGGAATTAGTCTGTCCCGTCATTGCTTTCTGGTGGAATATTACTAAGAAAACAGTTGGTC
Source organism: Megalonaias nervosa (assembly GCA_016617855.1). Classification (NCBI taxonomy): domain Eukaryota; kingdom Metazoa; phylum Mollusca; class Bivalvia; order Unionida; family Unionidae; genus Megalonaias; species Megalonaias nervosa. The sequence continues at coordinate 15,764 of JAECUM010093610.1, read as the reverse complement.
TCACTAGGACTATGCCGTTATTTGTAATGTGTGAGTACTAAAAGTGCAAAACTCGAAAGTTTAACTATGAACTCAGAATTTGTAATCGTTCTAACAACTTTTTTTTATTTGGCTTAACAGTGAAATAAGGGTTAATGCAGTAATTACTCTATAATGTTTTCTACTTTCAACTGAAATATTAAACAACCATAACTTTCTTTTCAGATCATTGTAAATATATGTCCCATAATTTACCATACATAGTCTCTTATGAGTCGAGTTCAAATGAAAATTGCACATACCCAGATCTGAAAGCATTATTTGAGGCAGATCTGTGTATAACCATTTTATTACGAGTAATCAGTGGAACAAGAAACATAGATCCTATTATGACGGCACTATGCGACGGAAGATCAGAGTCTATGTTGTTTGCAGGTGGTCTTGATTTATAAACAAATACATACAGTACTGCACAATCTCTTTCATGACGTTACAGGATCATGTAAGTTCTGTGCGCGTTTAAAGAAGCTGTATTTTTATTTTGGTTCAATTGACAATATCTGATATTTTTTACGATGAAGAAACTAATACTTTGCAATACAAGCTTTACGAATTTAAAAATGAAACTAATTAATATTTAACATTTCAGCAGAAATACGTGCAATATTGTGTCTATACACTGTGGGTATCTGGTAACCAGTGATACTTGCAAGCCATAGTTCCATCATTTTAACATAAATTAGCATTTTTTGTTTTCCTACAAAATGGAAGAATGTGTACTAATTAACGCCTAGATCCCGCATGCCCTAGTTCCATCAGTTTACCATAAATTAACATTTTTTTTTTTAATATCTCGTTATCACTTAAACGCATCGAATCCAACAGTGAACCGCTTTCGTTCATTTTATAAATACGATCAATCGCAGTGAATTGCACGTAGTCATTGATATACTAATTTAATATCTTCGAGTGATGGGTTATAAAGGCCCAAAGAGGTATCAATGTGCCTGCAAATGAATATCAAGTAACTCCTCATTATATAAACTCGCCATTTAACTGTCATAGTAATATTCGGATTCAAAACTGCCATGTATGCCATAGTAGTGTCCACAGGTCAAAAACTACTTGTATAAGCATTGAACAGGTGTCGGAATGTGCGAGATCGGAACGATTTGCGTCGAATGTTGTTACTTTAGGTAAGGTCCGTCTTCTTTAACGACTGCAGAACTGCACACAGATGTCAGTTCATGGATAGAATTTAATCAGACGTCAATGCGTGGACAGGTTTGGAGACAGAGGACAATACATCAGCAGAATTGCACACAGATGTTTCTATCATTTAGACCCGTACATCTTAAATTGTTTTCCTTAACAGAGACATCCCTGTATTTTTTATGTTCACTTGAATTGAGGATAGTTAACGTAATCTTTCACAGTTGAAAAAGGCGGAAATACCTAGCACTGGAAGTCATCCTCACAAAACTTGTCTTTTGATTCCGACAGCGGGCTCGGGAATGCAGAAAGGTCACATGCACCCTCCCTATGTCGTCAGAAGAAACTAATTCAGGCAACCTTTATGTCCTGGGATATATCCCTTATTGCTATTCAAGCTGTGACGGTCTGGCAAGTTTGAGAACAGTACGGCTGATAAAAAAAAAAAAACATTGAACTTTGCATTTTAAAGATGCCTTTTTTTTAAAAATGTGTATAGAACTGCACAGATCGGATTGAGCAGATGTACCGTCAAATCGAATACATACATAACCAACTTTTGTTTGTGTGTGTGTGTGTGTGTGTGTGTGAGCGGGCTTAGCCCAACCAGACCTAAAATACTGATGTTCGTCTGCAATATTTTGAACTGCATTAACTCGGTTACGGATTTATGCATGTTATGCTTAAATTTATTATTGCTTCCTCGTGGAGCATGTGGATATGTTTTATTCAATTTCGGTCAGGATCAAGGTCGGAAGATATTGTTGCTTGACGATCATTATCCTATAATAAAATAAGGGAAAGTGAATTCTGAGTTTTTTTTAGACTATCAAGATGAATTCTGAGTTCTATTAGATTATCAAAATACTATTCTCTCAGACTGAACGAGCATATTACGTCCCATCGGCCATATTATATGAAATTCTGTATGCATTTGTAGTCTGGTACCCTGCTTTTCTTACCACATTCGGTTCCATGTTATTAATTCATAGTATATATAACGGACTACTGTGTCTGACAGGTTTTCCATATATAAACTAGAGTTCTTTTGAATACGCAGTGTTATCTTTGCAGTGGAATTAGTAAAAGATAATTAATTTGGAACTTGTATAGGTAAGAAATTAATAGACTAGGTCAGAGACGAGTTTCGTGATAAGAATGAAATTCCAAAAGTACCCTCAAGTGAAGAAGGGTATCGAACGGACACCGATACTAAATAATTTGATGTTGATCTTTCGATTCGTCAATCAAATTACAGCTTTCATATTTATGAAAGGAACAAACTTTATTCGGAATATAACGAATGTAACGATACCCCTCCCTCCAAAGGTCGACCGAATATGAGCCATTGATGGTGCCTGTCCGATCTACTTATTAGTAGTAGAACTGAATTTTAATAAGATTGACGCAATACTTCAATTAAATTTAAAGGCTCTAATTGAATTAAAAATGAAAAATAGTTATCTGAAGAAAACTAGAGAAATAAGTAGATCAAAATATGTAAACTTATTTCAACAAACATTATCCATTTATCTGCATTATATTTAAAATATCTACTCCAAACATTCACCAGTTCATAAAGCTGATATATGGGTGTTTCAATTATGCCCTGATACAAGATTTTAGTTCCAAAGAATTTCTTGAATTTAATTTCACAATAGTTTTATCAGACTTCAGTGGAAAACTTTCACAACGCAACCAATACAAAGAAGTCAGATTTGAAAGAATACAACAAAGTTGAGAAATGTTGAGTATATGAATGTAAAAATGTCCAAAACATTTAATTTGAATAAACACCTCTTGCATTTCATTATTTTGTATTCCATATTTAATCCTATAATCTTGGAGAAATATTTGGGCTATATTGGTTTTCAAAATCAGATTACCTGCTTCATAGTCCAATAGAATACGCTTCTTTGTTGAAACAGTTATTGAGTAAGTATAGCCAGATAATCTGCTGTATACTGTGTGATCTTGGACAGTATTGTTGCCCATATAATAGGCTATATTTCCCATGCAGTAGACCGATTGTTTTCCATATTGTAGATTACATTGTTTTCAATATAGTACACTACATATTCCCAGTGCCGTATTAAGCTAGTGCGGGGCCTGTAGCATATGTTATAAAGGGGCCCTAAATAAAATAAAAATAAAAAAAACACATAAATATTAAAACACATAATTTTTTAACTTGCATCGTAAAGTAATTGTATTTTTCAATTTGCTATACAGCCAGATAATACGACAAATATGTCTGACGTTTCAGTAATAGTATTATTTACATGTAGGTAATTGATAGCTTGAAAGCATTTAGCGCGGGGCCCTTGAACGGACGGGGCCCGTAACACATGCTACTTTTGCTACAAGGATAATCCGGCACTGCATATTCCATGTAGTAGACTACATTGTTTACTATATATTGCATTGTTCTGCCATCCGTTTTGTAGACTACATTATTTTCTATATTATTGGCTGTATTGTTTTTATATAGTGGACTATATGGTTTTCCCTGAACGATGCTGTTTTGTTTTCCATTTAGTGGGCATTGTTTGACAAATAGAAGACTATATTTTATCACAGACTGAGCTGTATTGTTTTGCATACAGTAGACTATATATATTTTCATATAGTAGATTACATTGTTTTCCACATAGCAGAATACATTTTTTTTTTCAATACTGTACAAGGGAGTAAGTAATGCTTACGTATTCTCCAAATCAGCAAAATGTAAATGAAAACTGTCAAACGTATTTATTTTCTTTTCAATCGAACTTTTATTTAAACATTTAATGTATCTTTCTGCGAGAAAATGAACTTGTACAGAGGAAAACAAGGAACATAATATTCTCTAAATAAATGCATTATCGCTTCTCGACTAATCAACACACACACACACACACACACACACACACACACACACACACTCACACACACACACACGCACACACACACACACACATGGAAACACACATATAAACTATAACAATAGAAAAGGGTACAGGAAGGAAAACAGATTGAAGTAATAGAAAATTTTAGGAAATTGATTGAAAAATTAGCTCCAGAAGTTCCTCTCTCATTACACGAAAATCGATTGATAAACGTCATACAAGGATGTGTAAAGGAATAAGAGATTGAAACGTCGTATGTCAAATAACCATTAGTGAATCGAATGGAAAGAAAATCTGGATTTATTATCTCAATTTCCTGAGAATGCATAATTTGGGAATCTTTCAGAAAAGGAGTAAAGGAGATTTATGTTTCTATTTATCTCTATTAAGAACTAAACAATTGACTGTCATCGGCAAGATTATTATATCAATTATATGCATTAGATCAAGGGAAATATTGATAGGAAACGAAAAACAAAAATCATGTGTTAATTTAAATTTATATCATTTACATGGGATGACTCTCATTTACAGTACGTATTTGCAGAACTAGTATCGAACTAATACACCATGAAACACGCCGATAACCACATTTAGGAACACATGTTTCGAAATAATATACAAATAAATGCTTTTATAGCAACATTTAGGACCATATACATATCGAATATATTAATAAATACGTTTATTACATCATTTAGGAACACACGGATGGAACTAATACACCATTAAACATGTATTTAACCATACTGAGGAACACACTCATGGAGCTGATATACAATTAAACACGTTTAAAACTATAATTTTTCTCGTTGTATAGAAGAGGATTAAAATCAGTTATGAAAATGTTAATACAGCGTGCTAGCTGGAGTGCTAGAAAAAAATTAAAAATCTACAAAATACTCTCGTATAGCTGTCACACAGACTGAAGTATTATAATAAAAAAACGGTAATACAATGTTGACAACATTTTTAAGAGAAAGAACAAAAAAAAAAAATCCTATTCTTTTCTAAATTATTTCTTTACTAATCAGTGTTTGCACAAGGAGAAATGCCTTGTTATTTTCGTATTGTTCAGCGTACATTGGGTTTCCGAATATTATATTATCAATAGTATAAATGAAAGAAAGTGTTCAGAAGATTCGATTTCTCAAGTCTGAATACTTCTGGTATTCTCTATCGTACCATATGAGCATAATAAATTATTTCATAATGATTCAAGATTAATGAAATATCAAAGTGGCTGCACTTTCTTCTAAGCCTCACATGTAAAGATTGAGCCAATTGATCTCTGGCGAAATAAGAAATTCGAGTTTTCCACACATCTTGATTTGAGAAAAGAATTTAAATTTTATGCGGAAGGACCGTTTCTTGTCTTCGACACGTAAAGTGTTCCTAATAGGAATTACAGAAGGCAATATGAATGTTGCTACGGATTTCTTCTGCGCAACATGGATCGAATATTATCAAATAGGGGTAGAATATCCTCAAAATAGGGGTCAAATATTATCAAAATATGTCTCGTTAAATTTCATTATTCCTCAGTTTCTTGTATTATCAAATTATCAGAGTACTTTATAATATGCATTTCTTTATTTTATAAAACAATGAAGATTGAGAATTACCAAAATATGGGTAGAATATAATCAAAATATGAGTCGAACATCATCGAAATTGTGGTCGATTATTAACAAAATATTGGTCGATTATAATGAACATATGAATCGAATATCATCAACATATAGATCGAATACCATCAAAATATGTATCGATTATTATCAAAATATCTTCCGTCAAATTTCCTTTATTGCTTACCCGTAACATGTTTTGAAGCAGATTAGCTTTCTTCCTCGAAACTTGTGCAGGCAGATAAGAAGTTTGTATTGTTGTGAGATAAATTTGTATTACTGTGAGGTAAATTTGTATTGCTTAGAGATACATTTCGAAGGTAATGACACCTGCTATTTCCTATGTGTATCCAATAATTGATAAACTCTTATAAACTTAAATAAAATAATAACAAAAGCCCGTTAAATTTAAATCGCGTTTTTAAAAATTGTTTTCTTTTGTGCAACGAGCCTCTCATTTATACTAAAGTTTCTTGACATTTCAGAAGTAAGACCCCTTAATGATAATAATAAAGCCTGTTGAAAATCAGTAGAACGTTTGGGTACAACTTCCTGAACTTAAGGCGCTCTCAAAATATAAAATCATAGTATTGTTTACGAAGAGAATCCCCAATCACTGAAGACTTTAAGCAATGAAACCTCTTGGCTTTATTATTTCCATTTGTCTTAGAACTAAAATCTTACGTTTCTCTCTGCGAACATTTACAGATGATTGTTATAAAAGTAAATCAAATTATACGATCTTTTGTACCGCGGTTTTACGAAATGTCCGTGTAAATACAAAGCTTTTTTCATAACTCTATGACCAAAATGATGTATTCGGATAAAGTCAAAATGGATTCAAGGTTCAGTTTGAATTATAATTTTTTTTTTCTTTTTTAACTCCACTGTCTTGTCAAGAGTTCACACAATATAAAATCGTTTGAGATCGGAATGTATCTATCTTTTTCGGGTGAAAAAAAAATCAGTTAAAGATTAATAGTAGATCAATTGAACATTTTTAAACGATGAATTAGTTGTTTTTAAACTCACTGCAATATTTCGTTGATTCATGTGCCCGAAACATAGCAGTATGATAGCCATTAATCAGCCTTTATTGCTATATGTCAAGAGAAACGCTTCGTGTTAAGCAGTAAATCATTCAGGCAAATTATGACCTTTCATTGGCTTTATTTGCGTAATATTGGAGACGTAAAACATCTTGATTAGCTTCAACTTTTGATTTACACTGTTTTGAAAGTCGATAGTGAATAGTAATAGGGAACAATAAGGAGGTTATGGGAATTAACGTTACCGTTGTTATTATGGGGGTCTATGGGAATTTAACATTACGTTTTGGTCGGCATGGAGCTTATGAGAGTTTAACATTATGTTTCGGTTGGTATGGTCCTCAATGGATATAGAACATGACGGATAGATAAAGAAATACACTTAATGACAGATAAAAACGCACTTTTTAAATTGAACACATTTAAAATTGTGAGATATAATTTATTTTTGAAACATAGGAAGAACTGTGGAAATGTCGATTTTATATTTTATGGACGGATATGACAATACACTTTTTCCAGGTACGTAACGTCAACATTGTATCAACTTAGCAAAAACAAAGAATGCACTCTATCACACTACTCTATATCCATATTGTTCATATTGCTATTTGAACTGAGAGAGGGGAATTTAAAAAAAGAAAGAAAATAATCACAAAATGCCATATGTTTTTTGTGTTTTTAAATTAATACTTTGAACGGTACAGCTCAGCTTCTTAATTTATTGATAAGAAATGGAGAGAGAGAGAGAGAGAGAGAGAGAGAGAGAGAGAATGTCCAAATCAACTTCCACATGTACAAACCGATGTCTAAAAACAGGGTTCTGAACAGTGTTCAAGATATGACCCATGGTTCAGTCTCCATGGGATAGAGATAGACAACGGGAAAAATGACATTGCTACCTACGCATCATGGCCTTTTCATGTGTTGAAAGTCATAACACGCTCTTTCAGCAGGTGCGATGAACGCTTTTTACGTTATCTCACAGGGCAGACTTGCTAAGGGGTAGGGTAAAACAAATAGGTACAATGCTGGCTGCATAAATCACGCGACCCCTTGGTACTCTGAAAGTGTACATATGGTTATAGGACGGCAATCTCCAAAGTATTCAAGTTAGGACACAAGAGGTTAACTCAAAAGATAAGAAAAGATACGGCGACTTGAAAAGAAAATTTTATTTCTATTTAGGCAATATTCCACAAATAAAGACGTATATAATTGCCGAAGTGTATTATATCTATCCAAATATGACGAGATTAGGGGTAAAGTATGACCTTTGACCCATCCCTCATTCTCCTGAGAAAAGTCAGTACGATTAAATATGGCAATTCCTACCGTCAAAACATTCAGTACAGCAAGTTTAATCAAATTTGAGTTTAGGAATTGCACGAAAACTTTGACATTATTTTGCTATATCTTGTCTTTTCTCTGAAAATCCATTTTTATCGTGTTTCTCTTTCTTTCTATGATTTAATCTGTTATTTACATAAACTAATAAAACGTTTTTGTTTTCCTTGTTTATTCGGCACAATACGTAGCCTTTCCACAAAAAACGTCGTTTGTTCAGGTCACATCGTTACATGTTTCGGAGAAAATGGCGAGGAAATGAGTAGTTCCTGAAGTTTGCACAGAAAACCAAAATTACCTGAAGTGTGATTATGCAGAACAATGATCACTCTCGTTGTCATGGTCGGGCTACAGCTACATGCCTTTTTACCAATCTATTGCAAAACACAGGGACTTAATATCCTTTTCCTTTACAACACCAACGCTCTTCCATAGGTCATGTGCCTGAATGAGATCATTTTGAAAATATCTGCCTTGAAACTAAGTCGCATAGGCAGATATGTGTCATTTGAATGACCATAGACATGTATCATTTGAATGACCATAGACATGTATCATTTGAATGACCATAGCCATGTACCATTTGAATGACCAACTCACTGTTAGCTCACTCCAATATTACTACGTAGCAACTGCCCACTTTGCCACAGGGTCAGTATGATACCAACGTACAACCCATTTTATTTTTCTATTTGACATTACTCGTGATGGGGAAGGGTTGAAAAGCATTATGACATGCCATATGAGCGACTGTCATTTCTGCTGACCTGTTGTCGGAGAAAAATTAGCTCTCTTATATGTCGATCCTAGATCAGCCGTCACATAACGCTCTGGTGGATCTGGACCTGTGCAGTTTGTTAGGATTAATCAGTAGAACAACCAACATATACCATGGTCTGCAGGCGCATTATGCTGTGGCAGATTTTGTTGTTTGCAGTTTAATGCAGATTATAAGCGAGTACAAACAGTATTTCATGTTTTCTTTCTGTATTATCAGCGTGTAGACAGTGCAGTTTACTGACTTGATATCACTGCCAAATAAACTCTGTTAATGTCGCATTAGCCTCACGAATTGGTAAAGCTACCGAGGAATTGATCTTTGTATTAGACGTAGCATATAATTTCTTTCGGAACTAATATGTTCAGTATACTCATACATGAAGTAGGCCCATTGAGATACAGTTCATATGTATGACCTTGAAATGAGATGCAAGCAGTGTGGAGGATTAGAAAGAAACAAAAATAATCGTTTGGCTTATGAAACTTTGTAATTGTCCGAAGCATGTTCGCAGTAATTATTTCTTAGCTAGCACGTCTATATATTAACATGACTCTGTTTACTTCTTAACACTTCTTTACGGTAAGAGAAGTGTATTAACTCAGCATTAGAGTTTGAATACAAAATATGTACTCCTTCTTGACTTCCGGATAATATTTAATTTTTTCACCCGTCACGTTATGAATTTATAATGACTGAAAAAAGAGTCTGAGAACCGAAAACTGCATGCACACAGGAGGGAAAAAGAATCTTTTCAAAAGGACAGAATTAGTTACACATAAAACATAAAACATAAATAATCACAATGTATGCTAAACTGTCGTTACAAATATTCCACTGATATTTTTTATTTTAGTTGAAGTGTCATTGATATAACACGTGTTTCAAATAAAATAACTGTTGGAAACCTCAGTTTAAATGTAAACTCTGATGTTTGTACGTTCTCTTTGACAAATTTGCTTTTTCATTGCAGCATTTATATTTTTCTTAGTACACTTTTTGACTGATATCGTTGTTGCTTTTGAACTGAGATTCACAGTGAACGCTGCAATCTTGACATATATTTTACTTCCGGAAACGGTTCACATATTCTCTGAACTTGCTTCGGTGACGAAAATTGGCATGGAGTGCATATGACATTTAAACAAGGATATATAAGGATTTGAATTACAAACGAATTCCAAGGCAAATATTATCGCAAAATTGAAAGTGAATGAGAGGCTAATAATGGTGAGAAATAATACATTTTTCTCAATTTAACCTCTGTACTGCGATGGGTCTTCACTGATTTATGATACTAATGGGCTTCATTTAATATCTGAAAAATTAGTGTGCAAAGTTCATTTTGGACGAGTTATATGTAAATTTCACTTGTTATTTGAAAAGAATTGTAATGTTAAAATGGTAAGAGCTTGCCACAATGGAATGTGGTTATCATCACCCTGCTTTAACTCCATGGAGATGTTACATAAGAGTTCCTGAGACGTAAAATGCAACTAATGTCTATATGCAGATAGCTATAAGAAATTTTAAAGTTCAACAAACTGGACTTATATTCATTTTTGGTTGATTAGTCGAGGCTTAGCCATAGTAATTTGAATCAATTACGCTTGTATGAAGCATGCTGTGGATTAAGAGATTACCCCAAATGACAAAGATTTTGAAATGTCGTTGAGAGATGCAACAGTTGGACTGGAGATAGAAAGATCGGATTGAACTGCATGGAAAATTATTCTCCTGACTAGAGGACGTTAAAATATTATCAAGTATTTTCAACGAAAATTTCTTCTTGTTAAAAAACAGGTTAAATTATTGATTTTTCTCACTCGATAAATCACAATCTTTTATCGTTTAACATATGCGGCGGGGGACCCTAGTGGCAACGTCATTTGAAACTGTACTACTCTGCCACTCTTTCTGAACCACATTCCGTCTTAAAACGTACTTTAAGATCACTGATGCCCATTCAGTCGGTTTTGCATGTGCATTCTTGCACTGTATATGACACGCACGGCCGATTGTATTGTGGTACTGTCGTCAATTACAACGTGGAACCACTAGAATTAAAAAACAAAATCGAATGAAAACGTAATCAGGTACATACAAAAATATGTAACTCGTAGTAACGAATCTACTAAGTTGCCTTTGTCGGGACAATATGGGTTCATTCAATAATTAGTCTAGACTCCTGTAGGAATATTTTAATTTGGAATAAACCCTTGGACCGAACACAATCAAATAGTTTCAGTAGAAGTGGTTTCTTATCAAAGAGTATATCGATTTGTTTTCTACATTTCTTTTTTGAATCACCTTACAGGATATGATATGAAAGCATCGTGTCTAGATGAAGCCTTGTATGTGGGATTTCGCAGTTCATTTGACAGGCAACGGAGACTGAGTGAAAACCCGTCAACACTCATATAGCAAATTAATGTAATCGTACGATATATGCATGAGGAAGTTTCTGCAGGAATGAGAGAGACAGAGAGACAGAGACAGAGACAGAGAGATGTACAATTTGTCAAGTCTTCTGGTAATCATGCCAACTTCTTACTGGATATGATTTTTAATATAAATAAAAGTTTGCTTTAAATATATAAGTCTGTGCCAGAATATGTCCGACACAATATTACAAAATTTATGCAACGTGAATGAATAACAAAAGTTACGGCCATATATTGAGAAGCTTTATTCTAATTTTCAATAACTAATATAATATTTTGACTTTTCGGGAGGGGGATATATTTATGTTTTCGGAAAATCAACAATTGAATACAGCAATGGAAACAAAGAAAATGGTAATAAGTAAACACTGATCAAGTACTGTATTAATTCGAGATCCGTTAAAAACGTTTACAGCATTGCCATATAACATAGCGTTAATAAATTTCAAAATAACTTTCACTACGTGATGTAGTCTTCCAATGTTTCTCATTGAGCCATGTTAAAGATGTACGAAGGTGATATCTAAACATGCATACTGGCCTTCTTGTGATGAATTACGAGATTCGAGGATTATTCCATTATAGCATAGAACTTGCACACAGTTTTCATGAATTCAAAAGATAACTTCGAGTTACAGTAGAAACCATATCCTGCATGCTGTCATTTACAGAACAGATGGTGTACCCTGCCAGAGGCTGATCACCAAAACACATCAAATTGATTTGTATTCCTACATTTACTTCCGAGTTTATTTCACGACCTGATAGAATTGGCCAAGCGATGTCAGGATCAGCAAAGCTCCGTATAAAACATGTGATATGAAAATATAGTCTTGAAACGTATTTCCCTATGTGCAGTGTACTGTGCAATATATCACGGGCTTTGCATCGGTAGATTATTTCTTCAGATCTTTGAAATCTTGAAAACATTATCGCAAAATATAATACATGTATGCAGTGTCAGATTTCTGTTCGTACATAAATAGTAATTCCGGTTAAAACTGTTTTGATAGTAGTCCTAAATTTTATTAGCGTATCATATAACTCATTACGAACAAAGCTATGTTAGTTAAAGTAGTGTCAAAAAATATGAGAACTTCTTCAAGAGTGACGAACACATGACGTATACTCTGATGTCACCATTTAAATCGGTATATCTGGCCGCAAAGTATGTTGTTTTGGTGTCAGCAGCATTGCACATTGGTGTCCGCAAATGAACAATTGATCGCTATACATCGATCTTGCGTACATTGAACATCAGCTAAAGGCTTTATGGCTGCCAATACATTTTTAACGATATAATTTACTTGGAGATTTTGAGGTCAGTAATAATTCTTTAGAGATTTTAATGGCAAGTGGAAATATGCTGGATCAAATAGGTACAGAAAGCATGAACTCTACATTTGACATTAAGAGATCAAGAAAGGTATATGACATGCTGAAATATATTCACGGATTGTGAAGTGATGTAAAATGAAAATCACACGCAAGTATATCATTTTATGTTCCATCTATTAATCATTAACTAAATCTAACTTTTTAAAAAGAAAAAATTAATTTCCATTACTTCATATTATTAACTAAAGCTCTATGAAACGGAAAGGTCCATCAAAATTGTAACTCCATACTATTTCATAAATATCAGCTTGAATAAAGATGAAGTACCGAAAAACTCACGCTTACAGAAAAAAAATATGTAAGTCAACCGTTCGGACATCCTCCGTATTTACAGTATGTTGGGGCTGCAATATCTCGGATGTAAATGTATGTGAATGATACGAAAGCATCAGAGGATCGACGAATGGTTTGGTTGGATCAAGAGGTCAGCTTGCACGCAATGCAGTGCTCTATAAACTGCATGTAATGATGTTCGAGAAACATATTCTCAAAAGGTAAAACGAATAACAAGACCAAACCTCTTTAGTTCTGTTTTCTTTCAACTGCGAATTTTTGTTTACGGGGATTTAAATTGGTGGAGATTACCGACGCGGGTAAATGTAAACAGAAAATTATGATACGATCGCTGGCAATATCACTCGCAAACAAATAAATCGTTCTTTACATACATTTGGGACAAAGATTACAAAATCATTCTTATGATACATTTGGGCCATACGTGACAGTATCGATTCAGATTTTAACATTAGCATCATAAATGTTTGATTAAAAAAGTAAATAGTTTCTTATGTTCAGCACGGAAATATTATAATCATGTTATTCAGTTGTTTATTACATGTAGCCATTATAAATAATCCAATCTTGTGACGTCAAGTAGAGTGTTAAATAGCGCCCAGCCGTGACAATAATAATAGGAAACTTTTAAAGGGATTTAGTTCGTACAAATGCAAATAAATCCTCTTATGTGAAGTTTATACAATCATGTCTACAACGTGATATATTTAATGGATACAATGCAACATAGATTTTCCGGATGATTATTAGATTCACGTGCCGGACTTGGACTGTGTCATTTATAGTTTACATTGGTCAATTGAAACAACTGAGATATGCTGTAAATTTAATTTACTTGAAGAAAAGGGGCCGAGAAATGTACGCAAGCATCCTTTCAGAATATATTAAATAAAGATATTAATCGAGAGTTATTTTAGTCGGGAGATTACAATTCAACATTATTGATGTTGATCTGGACATTAGAAGTTTATGCATCCATCTTTTTGAAGCAAAACTGGATTTAAATTAGGGATATTATTGTAGATGTTGACATAGGTATGATATTACCATCTTTCAGAAAATGATATGTATGTATATTTGTGCACGATTTAAGAAAACAGATTGTAATAGACTGACACTCGAATTTGTATTATCCCCAAGAAAACAGATTGTAATAGCCTTACATGCGAATTTGTATTATTCCTAAGAAAACAGATTGCAATAGTCTCACATTCGAATGTGTTTTATTCCCAAGAAAACAGTTTGCAATATTTTGACATTCGAAGTCGTATTATTTCTAAGAAAACAGATTGGAATAGACGGACATTCGAATTTGTATTATTTCTAAGAAAACAGATTGGAATAGACTGACATTCGGATTTGAATATGGATGCATGTGTGTGGGTATATATATATATATATATATATATATATATATATATATATATTTGTTTTACTGTATGCATTAAACTTGCCGCGATAAGTGTTGTAACATACTTAAATGAGTATGTTTGTACTTGCTGATGGCTAATAAGGCCAAATGCAAATATATTTCTTTATTTCATATTCAAATGGCTTTCTTAAGAACGTAACATAAGACTCATTTCTAAAAACGGGAATTTTATTAACAAAATCATTAACGAATACATTTTATCATTCTAACCAGTATATTAAAGAGAATTATTCATCATCGATCCTCTGGGTGAAAATAAAGTCCGATTAGTAAGCTGGCGAGGCTTATTGACGTACTGTATCTGCTTTAACAGTAACAATGGGTGACCTGGAGAGGCCCAACCTGAACCTTTACGAAAGGCCTTTGCATGATTCAGTTGTTGAAGAAAACTGAGTTGAGTATTCCAGAAAGGAACTTGTACAGGCTGCTGAAGTAGTCTTTCAATTGACCACACATTTATATACTGAACACTGATCAAGGCAGGTCCCTTGGAGATCACATTAATGTATGTACAAAGTAATACGACGGGACAGTTAATTTCATCCTCTCGCGAGAACTGGAGAAGCTAATATGTTGGAAGATATATCAGCTGTAGAATCGAATGATATTAATTGAAATTTCATTATCATCATTAGGAAAGGACTGTTGCGAATCAGTTGCGCGGAGGAGCAAATTGTCTAGCTTATAAACACGCCTATGGTACGGAAGGTGGCTGGATGAGGGGAAAATTGTAGTGCCACGAGAGATTATTTCCCTCATTTCTTTCACACACAATATCATGCCAAAGCGTGTTATTTGAAAGTGCCAAGACTCCGCAGATATATATGTCTGGTTCATTTAATTTTGGATCATGATGATACATGATCGACTTCATATTTACTACCAGTCTGGCCTCAATATACAAAGTTGTATACAGACGTTGAACTAGGATTGGTAAATATGTCGCCTTCCCAAACGTATCATTAGCAGGCGCAATTATATCAATAAAAATTATCATCCTCGTCTAGAACATTGGCATACGACAGAAAATACATTAGTACATATCATTAGAGATTAAGAGTTGGTTGTTGTTGTTGTTGTAGGGTTTAACGCCATTTTTCAGCACAAGATAGGCTATACATGGCGGCCAGTATTAATGGTGGAGGAAGAACCCTGGAAAACCCCGGGAAGAACCACCGACCCACGAGAAGCTACTGGCAGGCGCTCTCACGTACCCGCGTTAGCCGAGCCTGGACTCGAACTCACGCAGACAGAGGTGAGATGGCAGTGATCCGTAACGATCAGCGCTTTAGACCACTCGGCCACTCGGGGCCCC
>JAECUM010093609.1:0-78455 GCA_016617855.1 Megalonaias nervosa | reverse complement strand
TATATATATATATATATATATATATATTCTCTGAGTTTACGCAGTCGTTTATGTTATATAAAAATTACTAAAATGAGAATTCCCTGCTACTAGACTGCAGTTCTTATATGTATTCTATTATCTAAAGTACATTAAAATTTAAGTTTTGCAATGTTACCTCAGTATAACGGTATAATAGATCAACTCGATTCGTCTTGTATACGCCAACTAGATCTAGAATTTATGATAAGAACATAGGACTTATTCGATTAAGATTTAAACAAAAAGTGTTCTACTTTTATGGAAGATACGATACGTGTTTTAATACAATGAAAGCTGACTGCTTCAGTAGTAGTAAAGTAAGGTAAGGTTCCTCTCTCAGAGACCCCCTACCTCTCCAAAACGTTTTACGTTAAAATTTTTGTCAGCAGCCTTTTTCAGCTCAAAATGATGACTTTCATATTTCTGACAAAATTTGTTTTGTCGGGGTAGGGGGTCTCAGAGATAGGAACAACTTACCTTACTTTATTACTATTACAGACTTATACCTATTATGTTTATAGTTTTAGACAAAATTTCATATTAAACAAATGAAACATTATATAATATGGGATATCCGTCAACGTCAATCCGACATGTTGAATTTGATCTGACAAATAGATTTTGTAAGAGATTTAATTCGATTAGAGCAGCATCAGGTTATACTGGTATAGAAAATAAAATAATAAGAGATTGTATTAAAAAAGTTGGATATCATATGTCGCCAAAATATGGATCAGTTTGGTTATTCGCGGCTGAAAATGATGTGAGAATAGCGGGTTGGGCAGATGATGTGATGACATTTATTGATAATATGGTTGATATTTTATTTGATAACGATATTTCTAAAGCTATACAAAATTAAACATCTACTGTTGCAACCCATATTTTATTATAATCTTTTTCATACCTGCTAACTCTCATTGGCAGAATATCTGTTAACATACTGTCAATGATACGAAACTCTCGTATTAAATCGTCCATATCATATTTTATACCCCGCAAGTAAGATCGTATCTGATTAAGTAATTTTTTGTAGGTTATACTTGCTGTTTTGCAAGCATTTTTTTTAGTCGCGAGTCAAGGCTCAATTTTTTTTACACGCTGTTGCAAGAGAAACACCGACACCAGATATTATTAACAAAAACGGGTTTAATGATGCGCCACTTGAAATTATACCAGAGCTAGTCATTAACAACGGTAAATATGATATTACTCGAAGTATTTTGGTATAGTATTTGTAACATTTTTTTACGCACCAAAGTTTTTTTTATGATAATATCTATAATACTGCATTAGAGCGTCCACATCTTGTTTTGGAATGTTTTCTGAAATATGATTAAAATCAACTATATGTTTTTTCATTTATATAATATTTGTTTACATATTTTATACAATAGTGCCAGTCTCTGGGTTTGATTTATTATAATTAACTTAATTGTGGTGTTTCAGCTACGAATTCCAGACACCACCAGTAAGACACTTCAGTTATTTTTTTATCAGCTACCAGCATAAACATTTCTTCAGTATCTTTATTTAACACTACTGATACAGTTCCAGAAAAAACATCGCTTGAATGACGCCACAGATATGTGGTAAATATACTAAATTTTTCACTGCTAAATATGGACAACCTATATACACCAGTGACTTCCGCGGTATGTCTGATAGTGTTATTTTGCTGTGTCCATATTGCTGATCCTGATGCTACTGTGTATACAACGTTGATGATCTGCTTGTGAAGAATTTTAGTAAGTAACTCTGTTACTAGATTTGTTTTTTCAATGATATTAAGTATTCCATTAATAATGTCGTTTAGTTTTGTGTTAATGTCAGAGAGTTTAATATCAACGGTTGGTGGAGTTCCAAACAATTCATTAACAGATCTATTTATATTTCTACGAAAATTCAGGAACGTTTGTACGTGATTGGAAAACTCACTTTTAAATGCGTTAATTTCATCATTAACTGTTTTTATTGCCTTTACTTGATTACTAGCGATCTTAATGTCGCTATCGTCGACGAATTTCTTTGTTGCTGCGTCAAAATCTGTTTCTGGTGTTCTAAGATTATTAATACCATTATTGTTCATGTTGAGGAATGCGCGCATTATATCACCGTTGACTAACACATACTTAGACTCTTGATCGTCGACGTATTTTTTTGTTGCTGCGTCTGATTCTACAGTTGGGTCTCCAATATATGTAATTTTTTTTCCCGACATGATAATATTACCTGTAACTGTCCCACCTATTTTATCAAGTTTGTTATCATCAACATACTTTAACTGCAAATAACTTACCGCTTGAGTTTGATTTAAGTTTGCTGGCGGATACCTGGTTTCTAAATTAATAAAAAAAATTTCTGACATATCTAAGTTACCGCTTAAAGTTCCACCAGATTTATCGAGTTTATTATCGTCGACTAATTTAAGTTGTGCATAACTAACGGCTTGTGTATTAACAACATTTATTGGTGGATAATCTGTTTTTAACTCTAATACTCGTTGATTTGACATAAACAAGTTTCCCGTCATTGTGTCGCGGGATTTTTTTTAGATAGCCTGATATATCAACCTTGCCGTCCGTTGTACTTTCAGCTGTTGAATCTCCTACTAATGTTCCAAATTTTGAATAAAAACTCATTATTTATTTATCGTTTGACAAAAATTATATAGCATAAAATTATATAATAGTAATGGCAAAATCGTCGATATTAAATTTTGATACAGAACGTTTGGTGAAACATAAACATAACAATGAACTTCCAGATTGTCATTATCTTATCGTTGGGAGAACTGGATCGGGAAAAACAAACTTACTTATGAATTTGCTTCTAGGAGATAATTTTAACTACGATCGCGTTTATATTTACACGATTAACCCGCAGCAGGATAAGTACGAGCTACTTAACAATTATAATGACAAACTTCGCGATGATCTTGAAGCTGGCGAAGATTTTTTTATTATCAAACAACCAGAAGAACTTATTCCAGTTAATCAACTTGATTCGTCCGAACACAAGATAGTTGTTTTTGATGATATTCCGCTAAACAATGAGGAAATGAATAAAATCAGATCGTATTTTTCACTGTCGCGAAATAAAAAATGTAATTCTATTTATCTCGCTCAGGGTTTTTATAAAGTTGATAGATTTATTAGGCGAAATACTGGTTGTTTTATATTATTTCCAGGACTTGACAATGTCGATGTTAGAAATATTGCGAACGAGCAATGTGGTGATGTAACAAAAGATAAATTTATTGAGTTATATCATCAAGCAACAGCAAATAAATATGACTTTTTTTTTGTTTCATAAATTAACAAATGATACGAGTAAAATGTTTCGATGTTGTATTGAAAAATATCTACAGTAATTTTTATACAAAATAGTATATAATTAATGGACAGACAAGCAAAGTACAGAAAACATATAGAAGATCTAAAAAAACTTGCTCAGTCTCAGGCAAAATTTAAACAGCTAGTACAGCAAGCACGGCGTGGTCAAGTAGTTGCAGCAGAAACAGCAGCAACCGCTCTCAAACCAATTACTGAAGCTTTACTTGGAAATCAACCTGAAACTAAACCATTATCAGAAGAAGAAGTTAAAAAAATACAAGAAAAAGGTTTACTCGGACTAGTTAAAGAACAACAAGAAGCATCTGCTGGAAGAATTATTGCTAGATCTGATGCGGAGAAAAAAAGATTAGCTGAGTTACTTGTAGCAAATATCGCTGATCCTGCTGCAAGACGAACTGAACTAAGAAGGTTGTTGAATAATCCACTGGAACTTCAACAAAGATTAGCAGAAGCAGTAGTAGTTGGACCGATTGAGAGAAGGTTAGAACAAGAAGAAGAACTTAGAAAAGAGAGAGAAGAAAAAAGATTTGACCATGATTTATCAAATATAGATAGCAAAATAAGAGATAACGAATATAAAGATTGTAATAAAAAATATAGTGAATTTAGTGATGTGAGAATATATAATGTTGGAAAAGATGAATTTAAAGCTGACGAAAAAATTGCAAAATTAAAAGAAATAAAAAAAGAGGGTGATGAGCATCTCAGCAAAGTAGTTTTAGAAAATAAAAATTACTATAATGACATTAAATTATATCGACATGGAATTATCGCTGATCTTTATGTTAAGGCTATTAATAATATAAGAAATAAACAATACCTTAGTCATTATAATAGTGGTTTAAGTGCCGAAGCAAAATTATTAGATGGAGGACAAAAAGAATCAGCATATACACCACCAGCTCCTATAATGACTGAAGAAGAATTACTAAATTTAGAACGTGAATATGAAAGAAATCGTGATGAATATAAAGACAAAGCAAAAGAAGAAATAACATCGGAAGAATATTTTACTTTTATGGAAAAAAATAACATTTCTGACGTTGATAATATGTATAATTGGGAAGAAGATAAACACGATAAACTCATTAAAAAATTAGATGATATCATAACAAAAAATATAGGAGCTTATAAAGAAATTGATACAGCTCCAATGGTAAATATTGAAGAACTTTTTAAAAAATCTAGAGATGCTGTTATTGCTAGTGTTTTTAAAAATACTGCAAAGAAATTTAGAAATAAAAAATATACTGAAGGAGGGTATACTTTTTAAAAAATTATTTGAATATTATGATAATGAACGTTTTAAAAAACTTTTAGAAAAAAAAGGAACAGGTGTTAGAATATTTTCATCAGTTACTGAAATGATTGGCAGATTAATGCTATTGATATCGTCAAAAGAAACTGGAAATGCTGGTGCTGAATTTGACAATGAAATTATTAACATAATTGATAATTTGAGGTCGGAAAATGTATTAACATCTGACGAATACGAAACTTTACACCTTGATTTTATATCAGATCAAGGCGACTTAATCGCGGCGATTTAATTTTATAAAAATATAATAATAAATGTCAGCAACACTATTACTAGACTCTAGCCAATCTGATAAAGATAGCGCAAATTTTTCTGTAAAATATGTTCCGCCAATAGAACTAGATCGCGAAAAACAATATGAAATTGGACTTATTTCTTGCACTTGTTGGAATGCTATGGCTAATGTGAAAACTGGAGTAAATGATGAATTTTCATTTAGTGTTCCTATACGTACTCCACCATTTTTCGCGTGGAAAACAATTAAAATTCCACAAGGAGCCTATAATATTGCTGATCTAAATAAAATAGTAAAAGAACTTATAACAAAAAATAAAGGTATAGCTGATAATTTTGAGCTTACACCAAATTATAATACGTTACGCGCAAGAATGAAATTAAAAGATATAACAGTTAGTCTTGTATCGCAAACAAGTATCGCACCATTGATAGGATTTTATAATTATGTATATCCTGCTCTTGATCGTGATAATCCCGAAACGTATGAAGGTGAAAAGCCAGTAAATATAACTGAAGTAAACACAATACTGATAAATTGCTCCATCGCATCTGGATCTTATTCAGCTAAAGGCAGCAAAGGTCAAACAATATACAGTTTTTCACCAGAAGTTCCACCAGGATCTCTTATGCAAATTAGTCCACGTCATATTATTTATTATCCGATAAATGTTGAAAATCAAATAACAGAAGTAAATATCAGTTGACAGATCAGTCTGGAAGACAGTTAGATTTTAATAATGAAATTGTTACTTATTATTTACACCTACGCGTTGCATAGGCGCGTTAGAAAGTAAAACAGAGAAACTCTAACAAATTCACTGATTTTAATAAATAAAAAAAAATAATAATATTAGTGTTTTATCACGCTCAGACAAACTTTAGAATTAAATAAAATGTTTTTTTTTATCGATTTATCTAACATTTTTATAAAAATGTCAGCAACATTATTACTAGACTCTAGCCAATCTGATAAAGATAGCGCAAATTTTTCTGTAAAGTATATTCCGCCAATAGAACTAGATCGTGAAAAACAGTATGAAATTGGACTAATTTCCTGCACTTGTTGGAATGCTATGGCTAATGTAAAAACTGGAATTAACGATGAATTTGCATTTGCTGTTACTCATCCACGTCCTCCACCAACTTCAAGGAAGATAGAATACAAATTTATAGAATTAAAAATTCCACAAGGAACTTATAATATTACTGATTTAAATAAAATAATAAAAGAACTTATAACAAAAAATAAAGGTGTAGCTGATAATTTTGAACTTACACCAAATTATAATACGTTACGCGCTAGAATAACATTAAAAAAAATGATGGTTAATTTTATGTCACACAAAAGTATTGCACCACTGATAGGATTTGAAGGTTATGATGCATTTGGTACTACTATTGCCGATAAACTCGAAACGTATGACGGTGGTTATCCACTAAATATAAGTGATGTAAACACAATACTGATAAATTGCTCTATTGCATCTGGTTCTTATTCAGCTGAAGGCAGTAAAGGTCAAACGATATACAGTTTTTCACCAGATGTTCCACCTGGTTATCTCATGCAAATTATTCCTCGTAAAGTTATTTATTATCCGCTAAATGTTGAAAATCAAATAACAGAAGTAAATATGCAGATGACAGATCAGTCTGGAAGACAGTTGGATTTTAATAACGAAATTGTTACTTATTATTTACACCTACGCGTTGCGTAGGCGCGTTGCATAGGCGCGAGCAATAGTAAACATATTTTCTGAAAGATTTGACAACAAAATTATACAACCTCAGATATAATGAAACAGAAAAAAGTTTATAGAAGAAAAATAGTAGGAGGATTTTTGGGAAATATGTTTGCTAAGATTATGAAAAATATTGCAGGAGTAGCTCATAAAGTTGCACCAATTGCAATTGACGCAACGAAA
This sequence comes from Megalonaias nervosa, assembly GCA_016617855.1. NCBI lineage: Eukaryota > Metazoa > Mollusca > Bivalvia > Unionida > Unionidae > Megalonaias > Megalonaias nervosa. The sequence goes on along the minus strand of JAECUM010093609.1, from coordinate 71,601 downwards.
GCTTTTGAAACTGGAGCTGCATCTGCTGCTGGAACTCCTGTGGGGCAAAAAATAGCTGATAAAATAAAAGGCACACCGCAAGGCGGATTACCGCAACGTGATATACCGACAATCAAACAAGCTATTTCAGAAATAGCACCAACAAAAGAAACTCAACGCGCAATGATAACAACGACAAAAAAGCTTTTATCGCCACGAGGAGAACAAATTATACAAAAATTAATATCTAAAGTAACAGCGCCGCAATAGCTTCGCTATAAGTGATGACAAAATTTTGTATAACCTAATAAATAAAAAAATGTCTGTAAAAAATTATCTCGATTTAGCAGAAATTTATGACACAGACGACACAGTAACAGAATTTGAGTATGTTGAATATCTTGATGAAAATTCCAACGAACCTAATAAGGCTGGCCAAAGAACATTTAATACTCGAGACGAGGACGTATTTCTACTGCCTCATAAAGCAATGTTGAAAGTTCGTGGTCAGATTATGACAGTGGCTGTTCCACCTGCCGCAATTGCAGCTAACACAGAAGTAGCTCTTATAAATGACGGTTGGTGTTTATTTAAAGGTGCTAAATATCAGCTGGCCAATCAAACTGTCGAAGATATTTCAAATCACTTACAAGTTGCAAGTATAATCTTAAACATTATTTCATTTTCCGACGATTACTCCAGATCAACTGCAACTAATATGATGTGATTTAAAGATACTGGAATTGGAGATGTGGGATCTGTAGAATTTATTCCAAGGACAGCAGTTGTAGCTGGAGCTAATGCCGATGGAAGTGCTGCAAATGTGAGAAATTTTCTTATTCTTCATGCTGGTTCTTTTGGTATAGCCGCACCAGCTGCAGACGCTAATGCAGACGCTACAAGAGTCTCACTTACTGCTGCTTGCAATAATCTTGGTATAACACCACCAGGAGCAGGTGCTGATGGTACTGCAATGTTAGCTATAGCTAGCAATAATATAGTAGGTTTTAAAAGTGCACGTTACAATGATGGTTATGCTAAGAGAAAGAAACTTGCAGCAGAATCACATCAAATTACAATGATGCTGCCATTAAGTACAATATTTAGCTTTTGCAGGGACTATAATAAAGTACTTCGTGGAGTTAAACATACGCTTATTTTAGATCGATCAGATCAAAACGACTGCCTGTTTAGGTTAGGTGGGGCTGATGTACAATTTGTCATAAACAAACTTGCACTATGGATGCCAAGAATAACTCCGTCTATCACTAAAATGGCGGAATTAAATAATATGCTGGAAAAACACACAAACAGAATTTATTTTCAGCAACATAGAATATATCAAACAGCAGTTCCGAACACCACCGATTACAAATGGCGAGTTACAACAACACCAAGTGAACAAAAACCACGGCAATTATTTGTTGTATTTCAGTAACAAGCTCGACGTAACAACCAAGGACAAAATAATGCGATATTTGACAATGCTGATGTTAGACGAATATACGCTAGAATAAATTCAAAAGAATATCCAGAACGAGCGATAGAATGTAATTTTGTAGATAACGCTAATAAAAATATTACTAGACCGTACATGTATTTACTCGATGCAGTGCAAAAATATCAACATGTTGGAGATGGATCTCAGATATCAGTAGAGGAATTTCGTATACTTTATCCGATATTTTATTTTGATGTTAGTACACATAGCGAGCGAGCTGTAGACAGCACAGCTGATATTGAAATTACTTGGACACTAGGAGCAGCTCCAGCAGCGCAGTTAAACGTGTATGCGTTAGCAATAAGCGATAGATTTGTTACAATTGACTCTGTCGGAGATAAAATGACAGTCCAAGTTTAATCTGTAATCGTTATATAAGATGACAAAATATATTGTAAAAGAAATACATTTGACTGATGGTCAAGTTAAAAAATTAGCAGCTGCTGTTGCAAAACAGAGGCAAGTATCATTAAAGGCCAACCAAGAGACTCCGTCTCTCACACCCAAGCAGGTGCTTTAACAAAATTGTTGTTAACCAAAAAACAAGTAAATAAATACGATCGCAAAAAACCTTTTGTTTTAAATTTAAGTGCTGCACAAATAACTGCAATGGCGAAACATGGCGGTTTCTTCGGTCCGGCATTATCTGTGATAGCCACTACATTACTACCTAAAATTTTGCCAGTGTTAGGTACATTAGGATCAGCAGCAGCGTCTGGAGCAGTATCTGGCGCAACGGAAAAGGCAGTTAAAGGTAGTGGTATTGTCCGCGGTAGTGGTATAAAGAAAATTTTCGTATAAATGTTCGATGGTAACAATTTTTTAGTTTAGTGTTTTGTATAAATGTTCGATGGCAACAATTTTATCTGACTAATAAATATAATGCCAAAACGAAAAACAGCAACGAAAAGAAAGACGACGAAAAAAAAAAGACACGACAGCGAAAAGGTGGATTTCTTCCAATAGCTCCATTACTAGCGGGATTGGCGGGAAGTCTATTGTCAGGTCTGTTAGGACGAGGAAGAGGATTAATGTTGCCAGGAACAAGGTCGCGTTAAGTAATTTTGAGATACTTGACAAACTAAAAAATGTAAAACATTTCAGTGGAGTTTACTCCAAAGATGAACTTATAGCGATTCCAGTGCAAGCGACACCATCGTGTGTTATAAATATACAGGATTTCAATGACGGATCTGGCACACATTGGGTAGCTGTATATGATAACAATTATTTTGACTCGTTCGGAATTCCACCGAGCGACGCAGTAAAAAAATATATGAGCAGAATGCAGGAAACAAAATCTCCAGAGACGAAAATAATAAATTATTCGTCTAATCAAATTCAACCAGTTGGAACTTCCGCTTGTGGATATTATTGCGTAATGTTCATCAAACAGATGACAAAAAATCCAGATTTTTTAAAGTTTATTTTACAATTTGACAAACAACCTTCTCACGCTAATGATGAGATTGCATTTAATTTTTGTAAAGCTACCTAAAGATTGCAATTAATTTTATCTAAACTCCTTGATATAACAATATACAATGTCAACATATTGTCTTAAATGTAAAACTAAAACAGAAAATAAAGACGAAAAAACAGAAAAAACAAAAAATAATAGAATAATGCTGAAAAGTATTTGTGCAATCTGCGGAAGAAAAAAAAGTATGTTTTTGCCAAAAACAAGCGGAGCGGGTTACCCTCCTGACGTTGTAAGGGAGATTATTTTAGTAGACGACTAAATAAATAATGACATGCGGCTGCGATTGCGACAGAGATTTATGTCTCGAGCAAAATAAAATTGTTACATATTGCCAGAAATGCAAAAACAGAGAAATAATTGGAACAGGTATAGATATACATAAATTAATTGGCAAACTGCCGAGACCAAAAGGCGCTTGGACATTGCCAGGCCATAAATATACAGGTCCATGGAATCCTCTTGATGAACAACTTGACGAAAACGATAATCCGCTGCCAGGACAAGAGCCTTACAACCAAGTTGATGCAATAGCAATGCGTCATGATATCTGCTATAGAGATATTGAACTTCCAGACAGCAATCAAAATAAACACAGCTGCGATAAAGTAATGTTAGACGAACTTCGTGAAATGAAACCTGTAAATATACGAGAACGTATTGACCGAAGGCTGATCCAGGGTTTTATTGGAGCAAAATATAAATTAAGACTCGGAAAAGAATTATATGATGATCTTGCCTTGGAGACGCTAGCGTCTCAACTACACAGACCTAAAAAAAAAATTTTCGGCGACGTAAAGTTGTCGCAAATGCCGTTGATGACATCTGGGCGATAGATTTAGTTGATATGTCAAATCTAGCTCAATTAAACGTTGGCGCTGATGGCGCTCCAAAAAGATATCTTTTTAATGTTGTAGATGTTTTTAGCAAATACGCTTTTAGTATACCAGTTTCAGATAAAACAGGGAAATCGATGACTGATGCGCTAAAACAAATTATTGTTAAAACGTAAAGAAAACCAAACAGAATCTGGACTGATCATGGAGCGGAGTTTTTTAATAAAAAGTTCGAGCAGTTTTTGGAACAAAATAACATTAAAAAATATGTTACAGGAAACGACGGAAAAAGCGTCATTGTCGAGCGATTTTATCGCACACTAAACGAAACAATCCATAAGTATTTAACAGCTAAAAACACGAATAAATATATTGACCATTTACAGAAAATTGTTACCGAGTATAATAATACAAAACACAGATCCATCAGAATGTCGCCAAATGACGCGATTTCAAATCCAATACTAGCAAACGAAAACATGTACCGACGACACAAATTTAAAGTTGGCGATAAAGTTAGAATTTCGCTGACAAAAAAAACATTTGAAAAAGGTTATACTCATAACTGGAGCGAAGAAGTATTTGTTGTTGATAAAGTACTTTTAACAATACCAGTTACATACTCGCTGAAAGATTTATTAGGTAAGCCTATAACTGGCAGTTTTTACGAGCAAGAACTTCAGAAAACAGAAGAAGATGTATTTGTTATTGAAAAAGTTATTAAAAAGCGTGGCAACAAAAGTTTAGTCAAATGGCGTGGATATAGCGATAAATTTAATAGTTGGGTACCAACTAAGTCGATTTCATCGACTGCGATTTCATCGACTGAATAATATTATTATAAATTTCCTCATATTTTATTAGTACTGACTTACATTTTACTGGTTTACATAAAGAAATTAAATGTGATTTTCTTGCATCATCAACTGGCATTAAATTAAATATTTTAACAAAAATAAAATCGTATTTTATATTTCTTTGTTGTCCAGGTATTTTTACGTTTAAAAAAGGCTTTATAAGTTGCCAAAATATTTGATGCTCTGCGATAGTAAAATTAAATTTTATTATTTTTTTAGCAATATGGTACTTAACATCATATCGCCCAGTTGTTGGTCTGCTTAAATTTTTTTTTACTAACAACAACATCATCTTCTTCATCGTCATAGTTATACAAAATATCTTTTTCAGTATAATCAGCAAATCTATCATTAATAATATTTTCTGATGTAACATTAGAAACTGAAACAAAATCTCCCGAATATAGCTCAGCCAGTCTCTCAATCAAGCTCATTATTATAATAATCTTTTATCTAATTAATAAATAATAAGATGTTTGGAGAAATAAAATATCATCGGCGAGTTAATATATTAAATCGCAAAGAATTATCTGAGGCAATTCGAGCTTGTTTATTGGGACATAATTTTTATTTTGTTGATGTTATGATAACATTAGGCGACTCTGACAAATTTTTATTAACAGCAGCTGACAAAATGAAACTTGATACAAATAAAATGATGACATTACGATTTAATCGCGACGATGTCATGGAATTTAGTCATAATTGTCTTTCTCGGAATGATATAGAAAATATTATTAGTTATCGTATCTAAAGATAAATCTATCAAATGTCATTATTGACGTTGCCGATCTTGTTTTGCCATCAGCTACATCTTTTACTGTTTGTGGATGAATTTCAAGAATCTTTGCAGCAGCTGTTATCGACTTAAATTTCATTTCTTTATTAGATTCTAAATTTATTGAAATTACTTGTCTAGCACTCCTAGCACCACCAGTATCTCCTCTTTTACTATTTTCTTGATATGTAACCAAATCTAAATTTTCTAGACGATTATCGGTTTTAATTTTGTTAATATGGTCGATAACTAAACCAGCTGGAATAACATCATTAAAAGTTTCGTAAATAAAACGATGCGACTTATAACAAACAAAATTAGTTTCTATTCCACGTACCATCACATTAAGATATCCACTGTTCTGCAACTTTCCAATAACTTTTTTTGTTCTTATATGTTGAATAATTCCCTTATCATTTGCCTCATATAGATCAAACACTGGATGGGGTTGAAATTCATTTTCTAATCCTAAATTTTCAATATTATTATCAGCAACTGTTCCATTTGCTCTGTATACACGTTGTCCTTCTGGAATATCGCCGCAAAACAAAGTATAAATAAAATCTTTTCTAAACATTTCAATTCTTTCTGTATCATCACCTTTTACTGAAATCAGCATACCAGCAGGTGTTGATATGCCAATAGCTTTTTTAGATGCTATGTTGATAACAGAACCAAGTGCATTTGCAGCATATAGGTTGTATTTATGGTGAACATGATAAGTTTCTTGCTTTTCCGCTGTCAGTGGCAGATATCTCAAAATTTCTGTCATTATACTATAAGGTTTTTCATATCTCTAATTAGAAAAATTCAATTAAATATAAAATATTACTATATATATAATGTTAAAATTGCGAGATATTGCTAAAAAGAGCATTATCAAATCATAAAAAATTGCTTCAGCCTTTTCAGGTTATGACAATAGTTATAAACTTGATGACCAAAATGTCTTAGCAAATTTTAGCTCTACAAATTTATTTCATCCTTTACAACCTGTCATATCAGGAGAACTTGCGGCTCATAAAAGTATCAAACTTATAGTCCAATATCATATGATTTTATCAAAGTTACATGCAGTCGAGGATGTACCTCTTGAAACAAAAAGTTTTGACAGCGAAATTTCGGAACCATATTTAACAGCAAAATCGAGAAAAATATTAACTGGAACAAACATTGCCGTGGTCGCCGATGAAATACATCAAGAAATAAACAAAAAATTAGAAGAATTTACTTTATCAGGATCAGGTTGGAAATTTGAAATGATAAAAGAAGTTTTATTTCACACAGCAAAATATAACGTACTTCGCGGCAGCGGCGCTAATAGCGCTGGCTACGTCGATCTCCCTCAAAAAATTAAAAACAAAAAATGTTGTATAAATGTAAGAAACAATGATGACAAATGTTTTCAGTGGTCTATTCTTTCTGCGATGTTTCCAAAAGACCAAAATGCTGATCGCGTTAACAAGTATTTTCCACACGAGGACGAACTAAATTTTTCAGGAATAACTTTTCCAATAGCAGAAAATCATATTCCAGAGTTTGAAAAACAAAACAATATCTCAGTAAATGTTTTTGGATTAGATGAGAAAGAAAATGTTTACCCGAGATATATCTCAGAAAATGCTACACAGTTGACAATAAATTTATTATTGTATCAGGGACATTACTGTTGGATAAAAAACTTTAACGGATTAGTTGGCAGACAGTACAGTAAAAATAAAAATAACAAATATTTCTGCTATAGATGTTTGCACGGTTTTTCTAGCGACGGAAGACTGCAGGATCATCTCAAATACTGCGTTAATGTTCAAAGAATAACTATGCCTAGCGAAAAAGAAAAAATATTGAAATTTAAAAATTATAATCATAAACTAAATATTCCTTTTGTTATTTACGCTGATTTCGAGTGTCTACTCGTTCCCGTGGCTGGAGCTGAAAATAATCCGAATAAATCCAGTACTAGAAAAATACAACAGCATATTCCTTGTGGAGTAGCTTATAAAGTAGTTTGTTGCGCCAGCGATAAATTTTCATCTCCGATAAAGTTATATAGAGGTGAAAATTCAGCCGTGTGGTTACTAAAAAATTTAATAGATGAAGTTAATAAAATTTCTAACAGATTATTTAAAACAGCTCCAATGAAAATAACGTCTAAACAACAACTCGATTTCGATAAAGCAGTTGATTGTCATATTTGTGAAAAGTTACTGGACGATTCCAAGGTGCGAGATCATTGTCATTTGACCGGCCAATATCGTGGGGCAGCTCATAACAGTTGCAATTTAAAATTTCATGCTCCAGATTTTATTCCCGTAGTTTTACATAACTTTCGCGGCTATGACAGTCATATCATTGTAGAAGCTTTTGGTGATGAAAATATTAAAGCTAAACTAAAACTAAATAACGTAATAAAATGTATTCCAAATAATTTTGAAAAGTATATGTCAGTAACGCTCGGCAAATTACGCTTTATTGACAGCCTGCAATTTATGGCAGCATCATTAGATGAGCTCGTAAACAGCGCTACAAGCGCCGGCAGTAATTTCGCTAACCTAAAAAGTTGCTTTGGTGAAAATTATATCGATTTGACAAAAAAAGATATCTTTCCGTACGAGTATCTCGACGACTGGAGCAGATTTAATGAAACTTCTCTGCCTGACAAAGATAAATTTTACTCGCAACTCAAAACCGAAAATATTACAGATGACGAATATAAATATGCACAAGATATTTGGAATAAATTTGGTTGTAAAACATTTGATGATTATCACGATCTATATTTGAAAACAGATGTATTATTGCTAGCAGATGTTTTCGAAAGTTTTCGTCAAGTTAGTCATACAAATTATGGATTAGATCCCTGTTGGTATTATTCCGCTCCAGGGCTGTCTTGGGACGCTCTACTAAAAACGAGTAAAATAGAATTAGATCTCTTGACAGATGTTGATATGTTTAACTTTATTGAAAAAGGTATCAGAGGTGGAATTAGTGTCATAACAAAGAAATATGCAGCCGCTAATAACAAATATCTGAAAAATTACGATAAAAATCTCCCGTCGAGTTACATTATTTATCTAGATTGTGTGAATTTGTATGGCTGGGCCATGTCAGAGCCAATGCCACACGGTGGATTTCATTGGATAACTCCAGATCAATTTCTTAAAGAAACTGAAAAAGATTTACCTAGAAAAATTAACATCGATTTTTCAGATATCTCATATTTTGTTGAAGTTGACCTAGATTATCCTAGTTCGCTACACGATCTACATAACGACTACCCGTTTTGCGCAGAGTCAATGATGATTAATTATAATTTATTATCACCTGAACAACGAGCAACGACGACATCAAAAAATTCGATTGTTAATAAGCTAGTTCCAAATTTGTTAGATAAAAGAAATTATGTTATGCATTACAAAAATTTAAAGCAAGCAGTAGATGCTGGACTAATTCTGAGAAAAGTCCATCGCGTGTTAAAGTTTAATCAGTCGAAGTGGATGGCAAATTATATTGATCTAAATACAAAACGTCGTGCTGTGGCTAAGACTGACTTCGAGAAAAACTTTTTCAAGTTAATGAATAACTCGGTGTTCGGTAAGACGATGGAAAACATTCGAAGGAGGGTTTCTATAGAAATTGTCAATGATATTAGTCGCAGAAATAAATTAGTTAACGATGATGTTTTTGTTAGTATGAAAATATTTAATGAAAATCTTGTTGCAATACAACGATGAAAGACAAATTTAAAGTTAAATAAACCGATTTATGTTGGTGCAGCTGTACTTGATATATCGAAGTGGCTGATGTATAATTTTCACTACAATTTTACCAAAAAGCAATGGCCAGATTCAGAGTTGCTATTTACTGATACGGACTCGCTAGTTTATAATATAAAATGTGAAGATGTATATGAAGATATTTACAATAATAAAAGTCTGTTCGATTTATCAGATTATCCAGCATATAGTGGATTTCAAGATAACTCAAATAAGAAAGTTATTGGGAAAATGAAAGATGAGTTTATGTTTGTGCCGGTGAGAGAGTTTGTTGGATTAAGAAATAATTTGTATGCTGTTATATTAGATGACAATAAACTTACAAAGAAAGCTAAAGGTATTCCTCGAGGATATGTGAAAAAGATGATGAATTTTGACGATTTTAAAGCAGCACTAAACAATAGCGTCAGTTTTATCAAAACTAATGTCATAAGAACAAATCATCATAAACTTGAAACAGATACGATCATAAAACGTGGACTAAGTAATTTTGATGATAAAAGATATTGTAGCGATGGAATTAAGACTCTAGCGATTGGACATTATACAATTAATTTTATCTAAACATTAGAAATAATGTTTGAAAATTTAACATTAGCAGATGGAGTTAATAGCAAAATAAAAAAAAATAATGGTCAATAGCCAACAATTATCATTTGAATTTAATGATGAAATTTCAGGTATTTGTTTTAGTAAACTTAACAGAATCAAACTATCCCTTATTAGATCAGATGACAGCAAATACTTTAGTTATCTCGAAAGTTTACGAGACGAGCTTGCATTGAAATATGATAATTTACATAATCCAATCGGCCAGCAACAGTACACAAAAATTAGTATAGACTTAGACCGGTCAAAGGTTTTTGCAAAAGGTAGTAAGTATCTTCTCAGTAAGATAGCGATGAAAGAATTATTTGAGTGTCGTCGTAAAGGATCTGGTAGGGTTAAATTCTCGTTATATAATCATGATAGTACATATTACTTGATAGCAAGTGTGGAAATGCTATCTGTTGGTCAAGAAATATAACCTTTTTAAAAAGAAAGATAATACTGTTCCAGCTTAGTTTAAAATCTTTGTAAGTTATCCAACATATCATATGTGATTTAGATGTTACAGTGTAAAAATTTGGGTTATTTTTTTGGCTATAAAACTTATAATCAATGAGTTTTAGTCCTTTTATCTCAAATTTTTACTTAATTCACTGCATTTTGATCAAGCATAGGTATTAGTTGATCAAGCGAGACAACTCCGTTAAGCAAGGTATTAGTTGATCAAGCGAGACAACTCCGTTAAGCATACCTTAGTAACAAGCAGTTGTCTGCTATGTTATGTGAACTTACATAAGACTAACGTTGGGTTTTTATTAAAAAGCATTTAACTCCAGAAGAGAACTTGCACAGACAAACAGACAGACACAAAATTCAAAAAACTGTAATTGTGACTATAAATATTCTAACTAACATACAAACAGACAGGCATAAAACTCAAAAAATTGTAATTGTGATTATAAAGCATATGAGTTATAACTTCACACAGCAAGTTTTTTTTAGATAGCATGTGCAGCATACGAATAATAAAACTTATTGATTTTTCTTACTATCTCCTAGCAACGGCTGATGAAACACAGACTTTAAACTGACAGAAATGCTGATTTTATACACATTGTATAAACCTCTCCAATGTATTTGGAAATTGAAATATTTTACAATAAATGTTATTTTATTCAGAAATCCACACTATAGTTTAATAATAATTATGATTTTTTTTATTCTGTATATTGTAATAGCCTGTGTAGTATTAGGTAACTATATAATAACTTTTTTAACATATATATATATATAATGAAGTCCGGTGGCCGATTGCTAACGCGCTGGACTCTTGTGCTCAAGGTCCTTGGTTCGAATCTCATGACTGCCATATGGCGACGGGAGGCGATTTTGATGCCGAAAAAAAGTTGTTTATCTAAGTAGGGGCGTAGCCAGCCCGTCTACTGGTTCAATAGAAAATTTGTACACTCCTCTCACCATGTCACTTGGTGGGTGTGATTTTGCACTCCCTGGATGATTATGATGGGGTAGTGTGCAAAAATTTCTATTGAGCGTAGAGAAGGCACGTAGTATTGTCCTAAGATAAGTTTATATGTAACTGTGCCGTCCTAGAGTTAAAGTTCTTAGAATTAAGTTTATATGTAACTGTGTTGTCCTAGAGTTAACGTTCTTAGAATTAAGTTTATATGTAACTGTGCCGTCCACAACAAAACCTTGTATATAATTGCTGTAAATATGCTTGCTGTAGATACGTTACTGTAAGTACGTTACTGTAAATATGCTTGATTTGGGGGGGGGGGTTTACATAAAATCGCAATGCCTAGACAGCCCTCTGAATTTCTAATATTTCGTTTCGATTAGGAATTCGCTGGGGGGGGGGGTGTCTATGCGACTGTGCTGTAAATATGCTTGCTGTAAATACGCTACTGTAATTAAGATTCTGTGTTTTGTGCTGTCCTTAATTAAGATATAATCATATGTATATAATCATCTTCATATGTATATAATCATCTTCATGTGTATATAATCATAATAATATGTATATAATCACATATATAATAATATGTATAATATGTATATAATCATCTTCATATGTATATAATCATATGTATATAATCATCTTCGTATGTATATAATCATCTTGAAACAGTCCTTAGGGACTATTATTTTTATATTAAACAAACATGTATAGCTTTAGAAATATCGTTATCAAATAAAATATCAACCATATTATCAATAAATGTCATCACATCATCTGCCCAACCCGCTATTCTCACATCATTTTCAGCCGCGAATAACCAAACTGATCCATATTTTGGCGATATATGATATCCAACTTTTTTAATACAATCTCTTATTATTTTAGATTTAATACCAATATAACCTGAGGCTGATTTGATGGAATTAAATCTCTTATAAAATCTGTTTGTCAGATCAAATCCAACATGTCGGATTGGATGACAGAAGGACATTATATATAATATTTTATTGTTTAATATAAATTTTGTCTAAAACTATAAAAATAATAAGTATAAGCCTATAATAGTAGTAGAAGTAATTGAGTGTTTCTATCTCAGAGACCCCCTACCCCAACAAAACAAATTTTTGTCAGAAATATGAAAGTTATCATTTTGAGCTAAAAAAGGTTGCTGACAAAAATGCTAACGTATAACGTTTTTTTTGGGGGGGGGAGGTAGGGGGTCTCTGAAATAGAAACCTCAAATTACTTCTACTACTTCTACAAGCAAACTGTGGAATCTGACAATGGATCCAATATAAGCAATGTTTCACACCACAATCACGATTACCACCAACACACTACTGCGATAAACACTAAAGCCGTTGCCACCACCATCAACACCACTACGACAATAACTTCTGCTGTGGTTGTAAAAAGTTGTTACTGTTGTGCTTCTATTATATTGATTAATGTAACATCTCCCTTAATGTGGAGTTTTCTTTGGGCGACCAAGAATCATTTTTGTAATATAACCAAGTAGTCAATTAGTGGTGGAATATTTGTCTTACTTTCTCTCGCTCTTTTTTTCTTAATTATTTATGTGCGTGCGTGTGTGCATGTGCGGGTGCGTGTGTGTGTGTGCCATTAAATTATTGATTGTATGGACCCAGATTTTCCTCAAGATATCTAAGGGTTCAAACATAATTTCAACACGTGTTGCCTGCACACATATTTATTTGTTTTTATATGATTTTAAACATAAAGTATCTTATTTTATCTATTATGCCTTCATTGATTTCATAAACGCTTTCGACAAGGTATGGCATGCAGCCATGTGTGCCACTATGCGGATATAACATATAAACGCAAAACTAATCAGCACCATAGAAAACCTGTATGGCAAGGCGACTAGCGCAGTTCCCGTCGATGGCAATATAGGAGATTGGTTCAGAACCACAGTCGGAGTCAGAAAGCGGTGCCTTCTCTTACCAACTATCTTCAACACCTACCTGGAAAGGACCGCTTCCCATGTCTTAGAGGACCACGAGGGCAGTGTCAGTGTTGGAGGCAGAACAATCATCAATCTGCTCTTCGCTGATGATATCGATTACATACCAAGAAAAGGAAAAAGAACTGGAAAACTTAGTGAACCGCCTCAACCATGCATCACCAAGGAGATCAGCGCTGAAAAGACCAAGCTAATGACAAGCAACCTGAGTGGCATCCAAAAGGATATAAGAGTGAATGGACAGACGCTGCTCACAGTGACAAGCTTCAAGTACCTAGGTGCTATCGCTTCTGATGTAGGTTCCAACCCCGAGGTCCTTTCCAGGATTGCGCAAACAACAGCTGCACTGGCTATGATGAAGCCCATTTGAATGGAAAACAACATCACGCTTGGGTCCAAGATCAAGCTTATGTGCTCCGTCGTCATGTCCATATTCCTGTACGCGTGGTGAGACATAGAGCCTGACAGCGGAACTAGAGAGAAAAATCCATGCCTTAGAGATGGTATGTTATCGAAGGATTCTGAACATCTCATATTTAGACCACCTAATGAGGAAGTGCACATTAAAATCCAAATAGTCCGATAAATCAACCCCCAAAATCTGTGTTGATACTGATGGAAGACATATAGGTCTGATGTCACCTGTTTATTAAAATGTGCAAATTTTCTGCATGCAGCACCTGCGTGCTTCGCGGTACTTGTTATCAGCCATATCTAGCGTGAAATGCAAAATGGCTTCAGGATTGAGGGTTGTGTTATTCCACGTGTATTTACAAATCGCCAAACATATTATTTGCTCCTGGAATACAATGTACATATCGCAAAAGAACCCATCAGCCGACGACGTACACCGATGTGTGCGGGCAAGACCTGTTGCAGATTTTTGCAGGTTTTAATGAATATGCGATATCAGTCCCTAAACAGCCAGTCAGTATCATCTCAGGTGTAGGGCCGATGTCTCGGCCCAGAATTCAAAGTGCAATTGGATCATATGAAGATCTGCTCACCATTGTTAAGAAACGCAAACTATTAAAGATGGTATGGTCACGTCTCACGCTCATCTGCTCTGTCAAAGAGAATCCAACAAGGCAAAGTTAAAGGATAAATAAAATGAGGCAGACAAAAGAAGAAGAAATAGGAAGATAACACCAAAGAGGTTAGGAATGGATTTCGAGAAGTCCCGAAGAGTAGTGGCAAAATGGAGTTTGTCTCAAAGTCATCAGTGGTGCCCTTACGACCAGCCAGGTTACGGGAGAGATGAAAAGTGAAGAAAAAAAAATGAAAATATGGAAAACGAATATTGCCAGAGGAGGTAATACCAGCTTTTGAAAGTGCAATGAATGAAATAATATATATATGTATTCAGTCTGATGAAGCAATAAAGCGAAACCGGTCACACATTCTACGTGTTGGTGTTGTTTATTTTATTATATATATATATATATATATATATATATATATATATATATATATATATATATATATATATATGTGTGTGTGTGTGTGTGTGTGTGTGTGTGTGTGTGTGTGTGTGTGTGTGTGTGTGTTTAAAATTTACCTTTCAAATACAGGAAGTGAGCAAAAATAAAAAATAAAACAGGCGGACAATTTTTATTCAGAAATGCACATTTGACGTAAGGACAACCTAAATTACACCCATCAGTCATACACAAAAATAAAGGGAATTAAAGGTTCTTTTAACAATACCTAAGATAAATAAGATCATTATCAAACAGGTAGCAAAAAAGTCATGAAAATAGAGGAAATTTCTTTCTTTAAATATCAATACAAAATACGTAACTGTAGGTTGCCACTTTTACAAAGCTACTCGAGATACCTGGCGGCGTAGCCAATCTGGAGAGGGAGTTTCTATTTAAACTAGCAATCGGAGTTCTTTCAGGCTTTACTGTCAAGCCTGCAAAGTAATTTTACGGAAACGACCGAGGATATTCTGATTGGAGTGACAACAATGGCTGACGGCGACAAAGTTGTCACGGTTAGTATTGGAAGAAACCAAGATAGTTACCTTGTCAGGTGTTTTAACGTTTATTATTAATAATTATGTATTTTACTTTTCTTCAAGGGATCAGATGTATTAGCGGAGAAGATACGAGAGAAGTTTTTACAGAAATACGGAGGTAAAATAAGTATTGTTTACATCCATATCGTCACATGATCTGTGTCAGTTCAACATTTTGTTACTTTGTACTTCAGCCCCCCCCCCCCCATTTTGATAATGATTGAATGCAGTTTCGAACATTTATACAAAAAGATATTAATGCATTGATGTTTAATATATGTTAGAATACTCACACATTACATTTACGTGTATCATCGCAGCAGTTACAGTCCTTGGTAAAATAGAAACATGGAAAGGTATTTGCAGTCAGTTGCCGTATTCAGGTATCCGACTACTTGATAAAATTGATGGAAGTCGTCAGTTAAACATTTGAAATAGTTTTATATTAAAACCACGTTGATCAAAAACGATGAGCCAGATATTTCACTAAAATATTATCCTCTTGTGGTTATTTAAACTTCTAAATAATCAACTTGAGTTTCCTCTCGTGGATCAGTTCCACAGAAGCACTTGCGTCTAACATTTTTATGTATATGACATACAAAAAAACATACTTTTCTATTTTGGTGTATCCCAGGAACACAGGACACTAGGTAAATCATTTTCTACACAAAAAAAAGTTGTTGGGAAACCAAAAATATTGCTGAAAGATTACAATTTAAACATTATAATGAAATTTTATAAACTTTTGAGCTACAATAATTTGATTGCTAAATTGACCCTTTCAGGTACCTACAGCATGGTGCCTTAATTATGTCTGCATAAGCTATAGTTTAGTGTTGTTAGATTGTTACTGGTAACAGACCACACTAATATATATATATATATACCACCATGTCGGCCAGTTCTGCGCATAAGGTAATTCTGCGCAACGATACGACATTCCTGTAAACACTGGATCACGTGTTGCTTTTGGTCGAAGATCCAATTTGTATCAAGAAAGAATGATCATTCTTTTATTAAAGAAGTGATATTCATAAAGTTTACAAAAATAACCCACATTTTTCTACCCTAAATGCATACAAAAATGTGATTTGTAAATGTCAACATGAAGACCCACTCCATGACTGTCTTGAACTGTAACCCAGAAAATCCTATTTACTATGTATCTTTTAGAATCATAAAATAAATACATTATATAAAAGTTGGAAATGTATAATTCAAAACAATACTGCATTTTGATCCAAGTTACCAATTTTGCAAGAAGTTGTCCCACATGTACTTTTATTGTCTGCTATAAAACATGTCATTTTGCAGCTAGAACGGGATTCTCAAGAAATTCCCCAGCATATAGTCTGTTTCTAAATTCTTTACTAATTTTTTTTCCGCATAAACGAGAAGTTGTAAACACATTACATCCTATTTATTGTTGATTCTCTTCAACATAATAGGTTATTTTTTTTTTTTTTTATAAAATGCTGAACTTTACAAATTTTTTTACACGATCAGTTTTGTTTGCTTAATATCTCTTGGCATGGGCACCCACAGCATAGGTCAAGGGGGGGATCACATGTGTCCCTCCCCCCTCCCCGAAATCATACTGCAAATATATATATATATATAAATATATATGAATTGCAACAAGTTTAATCATGCACATGAAGCTGAAAATACGTCACAAGATTCTGTTCAAAACACTTAGTAAATGTTAGCTTTAGTTTCAGACTGCTTTCTATACTAACTATCCTGGCGGTGACTGACTTTGCCCCCAAAAATCCTGACACCCCACCTCCTGCAAAAAATCCTGCAGGCGCCCATGTCTCTTGCTATTTCTTGGCATTGTTACGTTGAATTTGTAAAACCAGCTGTAAACCTGACCTAATTACTCGACCGAAATGCTGACAGAAAGAGTCCAAAGTAATGTATTTCATTTACCTAGCCTGATTAATAAACATTACATCTTTTCAAAGCTATGCGCAGAATAGGCTGACATAACGTGAGTCACGAAAACACAGGGATGGTATCTGGTATGTCCAAAATTAATATTATTTTGAACAGAATATTCCGGTGACAATTGCCTCTTTTCAAATGGTAAGCATTGCAGTATTTTATTTTCGTTAATTGGTCGAATTCAGTATTCGTTCTGCTTCAGTATTGGTGACAGAAACCTTACGTGCGCAGAAATGCCCAACAGCATTGTATATATTCCCTACTCATTAGCAGATTAAATAATCACATTAAATACTACTTAATGGTAGAATTTTGTTTTATCTTTGCTTGACACAGAATGTGTTCAACCAGAATGTCTGCAATCTTGTATTAGCTTTCTCATTGGTTTGTTGAACATGTTGTAGTTGTTTCTATTGACTGACTTTATGACAAGTTAGATGACCAATATCAATTGTTTTTGCATGTTATATTTGCTTGTGATAATCAGTATAAACAGAAATACCAAATTGTTTACATGTTTTGCTTGACTATTTAAGAAATGGGACTACTATATTATTGTATTAATGGTAACCTGAATTGTGATAGTGTAAACTCACATTTTGGGGTGGTTTATCTGCTGAAAAACTGATGGATGAGACAAGACAAAATTTGAAAAAAGGATAGAACTGCTTATTTGTATTTAATTTTCTTATCTCAGATCATTTAAGTGTGGAGATTTGTGTCATGCATTTCATTAACAGGACTGATAATGAGTCCAAAATATTATGTGAAGTTAGGACTAACTTTTGTAATTCCTGTTAACTATCATTACAGTAAGGAACCATAATCAAATACTGAACACCTGTAAAACATTTTTGGGTATTTTTAATTAGAACTTGTGTTATTCCTACAGATTTTTTTTGGTTACAATTTAAAATGATTAAATGTGAGGACTTCTGTTGGCTTTTGAATATCAAGACCAGAGGCCAGTTTATAAACAATACTTCTGTTCCAATGGAATCTGAATACCTGATTACATTGCACTGAAGAAATAAAACTTAATTGTTTCTGTGGAGATCTCTATTTGATGCATGCATATATACACCTCCTGTATATATAGACACCTGCATGACACATGCATAGAAGCTGAAGTAATATTCATGCAATACAAGATGAAATAAGTTTTATTTTTCATTACATAGAACATGCTTTATATGAAGGCATTGTTTTAAGTAATACTATATATATATCTATATATCTATATATATATATATATATATATATATATATATATATATATATATATATATATATATATATCCCTGGCATAAATTCAGGAGGGAGTCCCTCACATTCAAAAGGATAATAAGGAAAATGAAAAGCATGTACTCATTATTAATAATATCATGATTTAATTCTTACCCAGTTACAATATCAAGCTATTTTTCAGTAAATAGATTATTAAGTTTAAATATTATACATGTAAATGTATAATTTGTGGCTCCTACAGCTATACTAAAGACCAAAAATGAACCACAACTACAATAAAATTTGGCAAGTTAGCTTTGATCCCAAAAATTCTCACTTAAATGCAGTGTAGTTTTTTTTTCTCTAAAAGCTGAATAGCATTTTCAATTCCACCAATGGAACTTATGTGAGTAAATACATGGGTCAGTCCTTTTAACAAGATAATTGCAGTGTTATAGATTAACTATTAATTAGTTACACTGGCTTCATTCCTGTTTATGTTAGTCTTGCTGTTAGCTATTCTGTGGATTGGCCATGACCGACCAGATTATGAAAAAGTGAAGTGTCCTGGGGGAAAATAGGTGCATCATGGGGAGAAATGGCACATGCTTTGAGAATTTTACATATATTTGTCCTGGAAGCTTGGTCCCAGAGAGCCTTGGGTACCCACAGTTGTTTCCCAGGCAACTACACAAAATGACAGGTGAGCCAATTTTCAAAATTTAGTTGCCCAGGGACAACTGATGATTTTCATGATTTATCTGACCCTGATATATGAGCAGTCATTTATATTTAAAAAATATATATCACTTTGCGACATAAAATTAAAAAATAAAAATATGAAAATGAAGGGAATCAGTTAAAATATACTTTTATTACATGTATTCAGTTTTTAAAAGGAGGTTGTGTATTTGGCCATATTATAAAGTCAATTTTCCATGTAGTCCTACTGCTCTGGTGGCCTAGTGGTTAGAGCGTCCGCCTTGGATGCAGAGGTCGCGGATTCAAATCCCGGCTGAGTCATACCAAAGACTTATAAAAATGGTACGAAGAGCTGCCTTGCTAGGTTCTCAGCATTAAGAGGTTAGTGTTAGGACTGGTGGGCTTGGTGTCAGGATAATGTGACTGGTTGGGACATCATGCTACATGTCTGTGGCATTATGCCCAAGTGCTAGACATCACTATAAACTGCCATAATGCAGACATAACAATGTGACTGAAATTTTTTTAAAGCTACATTAAAAATACAAATCACACACACACACACACACATACACATGTCATGTAGTCTTAATGTGTATACACTGTTTTAACAATTCTATGTATTAATTTTCCGTAAGATAGATTAAGTAAATTGTTCTCAGTCTAAAGTAGTATGTGGAAATCTTTCAGCAGAACCCATCAATCCCTTACCTAGATCATAACAGGTTTTTTTCCATGCTTTGTTTTATGCTTTGTGCTAACTACAAAAAGAGCTGTCCACAGGTACATATGTACTTATCATCTGGCATATAGTAGAGCCTACAGGGTCATCAGTAGTTATGTTACCATAGGTTTTTATGCTTAGAATTTAAATTTGATCCATTTCTGACATGTGGAAATTCCATAATGTGCATTTTTATGATGTGTTTTATTGGCAATCTGTTTGTTCCAGTCAAGGAATCTTTTACAAATTTGGGTGATTTAATTAATGTATCTTTCACTATAAATTCACCAGACATTATGCTCATTGATTTCATTTCATACTTTGGAATTACATGAGATTGAATAATGAGATGGAATAGTTTTGTTATATTAGGTGTGTTTGTGAACTGTTGTTCTTTTCTGTTTTAGTATCAGAATTGTCTTATCTGTAATGATCATTCTGATCCTAAGACTCCAAAGAAACAAAGAAAAATGCTTACATTGATTGATACACATTTGTAATATTGTCATTATGAATACTATATATAAATAGAAGCAGAAACTTTTTTATGTTTTTGCTGCCTCTAGGTCCATTCGGAAGTGCCACCTCTGCACAGTAGCAAAGAGTTGATTGGCAGCAGGAAGAGAAAGGTTGCAAATGGGAAATTTTATTTTTGAAAACTGCTTATTAGTCTTGTGCTTGAAATAGAGATAGACAGGTAGGACAGTTTTGCTTGGTTTAGGTTTCTCCACTTCCATTTTTCCGGTTTCCCCACACCTTCTCTTACCCCCATTTTTGTCAACCATAAACCTTTTTTTAAAATATTTTTTACAAAATTTGATTACTTCTAAGGGGAGTGGAGACTGGCCTCTAAAGATCTTATTTTATATTAAAACTTAGCTTGGTTGGATATTTTTGGGTTGAGCGGGGCCAGGTACCTGTTCATTCCTAATTTGCAAGATATTTGTATTCACATTATTTTCTTGCCCCATAAAGTTTTGCCACCTAGGTCTGGGCCCCATCAGCCTGTTTGGAAATATGTCACTGCATATAAGAGCATATGTAAAATTATCAAAACTAATAATCTGAATAGTGATAAGATTATTTTCAAAAATCAGCACTAATAAAACAACAGAAATTTCAGGGTTGGATATCAGGAAGCATAGATTTGCTGTACTTAATAGCTTATCCTATTCAGCAGTATGCATATCAGTGTTTGACAACTTAAAGAGCAAATTGAATGGGAATAATTTTGTGAACAAATGTTTTTCTGTCTGCTTTGACTGAAGATGTTACATGACAGCAGTAAAGGTATCATGCTTCACCCACCTGTACCATATATTCACTTGTATGTTGGACCCAACAGCAAACTGGGTAGACCATGATCTGCCATTGCATAATGTACCAGCAGATCTGCATCTCTGCAGTTTGTTAGGAGCAGTCATTAGAACAAAGGACATATATTTTGATCTTTGGGTACATTATGTGATGACAGATCATGGTCTGTGTTATTTGCATTTGGACACAATTTATAAGTGAATATATATGGTAAATATGTTATTTAACTCTTGTCAAAATACACCATTTAGAAACAAGTTTAATCATGGTCTAACCAACAGATATAAATGAAAACAAAACCAAATATGCAACTGTTAAGTGTCAGTATGAAAAAATCATAGATGGGTGTGTTTTTAAATGTAAAACAGGGCTTTTATTTAAAACATTTGTATTATAAAAACTATATTTACTTTATATACTTTCAGATAAACCCTTTGAAATTTGTTTCCTTTCAGTTATACTTTATTTGTATCGGTCAGTGTACTTCACTTCCCACACCGCAGTAAGATATATAATTTCATTATGGAATATATCCAAAAATCTGGGTAACACTGGACTCTTGGATTTATGTAAGGTTTTAAGATGGTGCATGGGTAACACTGGACTCTTTGATTTATGTAAGGTTTTAAGATGGTGCATGCATATTAAAGACAATTATATTGATTCATAATGTTTTCATTTGAATTTAGATAATATCAAGAAGAATTTGTATGATGACCGAGATGTTCAGAAGGTTCAAGAGAATGACAGTTATTTGGAGACCTTTTTCAGGAAACGGGAGACTGTTGATGAGGCAGTAGATAGGCTACACGAGTCACTCAAGTGGAGGATGGAGTTTGGAATGAATGGCAAGTAGTTACCCCAGATAGTGCCATTAAATGAACTTTACTGTCAGTGCATTGGGTTTGACACCAAGTCATCCTTATTTTTGGATTTTGCCAATGTCATTTTTGCAGTCAGAAATGGAAAACAGTAGATAAACATACAATTACAGTATAATATAGACAAAAATTCAAGTTTTAAAGTAACTGATGCAATTTTTATGTATTTTCATTTTTAATTCTTTTGCAAACACATTGAAAACACAACTGAGAAGGTGTACATACATATATATATATATATATATATATATATATATACATGCACACACACACACACACAGGGGTCAAGCTAGATTTGAATTTTAGAGAACAGTAACTTCTCCTTTTGGACTGGAGGGAGAAGTGGGAGCTGAACAGGGAGAAGTGGGAGCATATATATATATATATATATATATATATATATATATATATATATATATATATATATATATTGTGTTGTTGTTATGCTTATTGTCCTCTGTTTCTCACTATGCACATGTGCATTTAACATTGGTTTTATTTTCATGTTGAAAATTAATTGTTATATATTTATTATTAACAAATTTTGTATGTGCATAAGAATTATCCTATTCATACCCATTGTATTCATACTTGTAAGTATTTATGTTTAGATGTAGAGATACATTGAGTATATTTTGACCATATGACTTTAAAAGAGCACAGCAAAAACTATACATTGTAATTAATTTTAACTGATAGGAGTAAGTAGATTACAATATCATAATTGGTAATAATGCTTAATCAGCTACCATTGACACATTTTTTGTTTTTACTTTCTGAAAGTTCACTATAAAACAGCAGTAGAAAAGATTTCTAAAGTGCTTTGAAACAAACTCTGTAACATGTACATGAGAACAAATACACCAGTATCTTCATACCATACTGCTTGTCCTAATTTCATTGTTGCCAATAAAACTTTACTGTAACTATTCATAGACAACACACTGAAGTATTAAAGTCAATAAATCAATGAACCAGACCCATCTTTCCTACCAAATTGACACAACCAAGAACAGATGTGGCACCATGCATGACATGTGAGTGTGTTTGTTTTTGAGGTATTTTCTTAATATAACCGCTCACTCTCTAGCTTTATTAGAACATTCCATTGATAGGATTGCAGATTTATGGTTTTATTATTTGCCTACATACTTGCGGTAACATTATGCATTGGTTATTTGTATTTTGGTATTTTCCCAAAACTGAGTGATGTCAAAAAACCATCCTTACAGCACTTCTCAAATTAAACAACATAAGATTGTCCCATACGTTTCTGACTGACATCATTACATTTTTAGGCTTAATCTTTCGTTATATAATATTTAGACTTTGCTTTCTATGAATTGCATATTTTCCTTAATCTATTTGCCCAATGATTTACAAAAACAAAATCTAATGAAGTGATACTTCCAAGACATCAGTCTGCCATTGCAGGTTCACTATGGTTTCAGACTGAATTTATCATGCCAGAAGACTGGATAACTTAGACTAAATAGTATTTTCAAACAATTACTGTTTGATAAAATTGTCTATCCAACAAGTTTTTTTTTCAGTTTCTTAGTGGTGTAGCAGGCATTTAACCTTTTCTTTTTCAAATGATATCTGCTGCTTCATCAAATTATTTTTAATTCAGACTGACTTAATATTAAATGGGCTCCTTTTACATGAGCTTCATTGGTTTCATATCTTTCTTTCCTCTTTTTATGTGAACAGTATACATATAATTCACCCTCAAAAGGTCAAGTGACTTGTAAAGTTTTATCACATGGGTAGCAGCGTTTAAAACTTGGTATAGCCCTACATGGGTGCCTGCCCTTGATTGATTGGTTGTATGCTGCTGTCATATTCTGCAACCATCATATATCCTGTAAGTAAGGAATATAGAGCCTTTGAAAAAGAAAGCTTGTTATAAATCCAAACAAAATGTTTAGGACAAATTATTGAAATGATACACTTCTATGTCAGACTAGCTGTTGAAGCCTTTGCATACCTGTTGGGAAAAAAAAGAAAGTGTATCATAAATCCATGATACATGACTAGAAGTCAGACTAAATTTCGGAGACTTCGCATTCCTGTAGGGGAAAGAAAACTTTTGACAACATGGCAGCAGTTTAACAGTAAAGATGCCTTGACCCTTTTGGACTCAGTTTACTGCATACTGTCTGCATTAATGGAGGTCAGACTGGCATGAAATCATACATATAGAAAGCCTATTTTTGTCATTTTTCAAGTCATTGTCATTTATATATTTTTATATCAAATATCGGGTTCCATTCATGCTGCTGTTTGAAAAGAACTGTAAATGTATAATGAACATATCCAAATCAACTAGACTAAGCTCTGATTGTTTATGAATAAAAATATTAATATCCAGCTGCTGGTAGCTTTATTGAATCTCTTTAAGTTTGTGTTCAGATGTCATTTTGTGACAAGTAATTGGTAAAGAAGTGCCATATTAACATATAGTAACATCAACATTATTCATAAATTATTTTAAATTTTAAAAGAACCTGAAAATGTTTTCATCTAGGAGTCAGTAAAAACCAGTAGTTAGCAAATGTTTGCATATTCATTTGATTATTGTAAAATTTCAGATACGACAGAAGATAATTTTGACAGACAAGTGTGGGAAAAAGGAGCTGTCTTCTTCCATAACCATGACAAGGATGGACACAGAATATGTAAGGATGCTTGTAATTTATGCATTGTAAGCAACAAATCAGATCCAGTGGACCAAACTTGATATCTTTCTTAATTCAAATCTTGTTTTCTCACAAGTGTTCAGTACCCTCCTCAGAGTAAATTCAGATGAAGATACAGAGAAGGATGCTGAAAGCTTGTTAGAATGAAATCATTGAGTATGAGAAGGTTCATTTTTTTTATTAATTACAACACTGGTTTCAGATATTTTTGTGGGTATAAATTTTCTTCGTTTTGAGAAAAAGGACATAATCTTATGTATTTAAGTTACTGCTGTTAATGTTTGCATATTTAATGAATTTATTGTTCAGATATCCTTGTATTTCCTGATAGAACCATGCAAATACATTCTTCCCTCACGAGGTGTTGTGATTGTGAGAAGAATGAAGACTCCTTCATATAACCAAAAGCTGTCATGCTATGGAAGCTTGCCATGCTTAAGGTATGTTTGAAATGATGAACATGACAAGTCTTTATAGACAATAAATAAATTGATGCATGCTTTATTACAAGCCTTTGTCTCTCTTTGATGATTTTATGATTAACATACCTAATTCTTGTAAATTCAGTTGCATTTTGATGTGCTGTGTCAGTTCATTATCACACTCTCCTATGTGGAGGTATTGGAATTATGTCATGAGGCAGGATACTGCAAGTGTTTTGATTGGTTGATTGAATTTTCATTAGCTATTGTACTTTTATGTTAAGACATCTGCAGCTATGGATCAGGGCTGAGTTTTCAGAAAGTGAACTCTGATTTAGCAGTTGTAATAAAGTAAAGTTACTAAACCATGTTTATGGCATTGCTTCAGGTATTATTGACATGCATGCCAACCATTACGCTTTTGGCGTAATCATACGCTTTTTTTCACTAAATTACTCCTTACACGTAAATGCATTCGGATTATGCATTTTCGGTATATCCCCCTCCAAAAAAATTTAATAATTTGTTTTCTCATTTTTATTGACATCCCACTAATTGCACAGACCATATTCTAGAAAAGACGGCTTCTACGTAACTACGATATAAGAGTTCGCTTGTCTGTAGACTTGCATGCACTTTCCTAACAGTATTATGTTCTATTTATAGCAGCTGCCCTGTTTCCAGGAAACATGCTGGTTTCTACTTTCAAACTTTTGACCTTGGTTTCTATTTATAGCAGCTGTCTGGCTAGTTAGGAGAGAACAGACTGGTTTTCTAATTTTAATCTTGGCTCGCATATTCTTTTTTATGATTTATGTCTGGTACAGAACTAGTCTGTAGGTATTTGGCGCTAAAAGTCAGTCAGATTTATTCTAGTCGATGCGTGTGTTACAGCAAAAATGTTTCTCAAATGATTTTGCAGATGGATTAGAAAAAGACGAAAAACTGATTCAAAGATGAATACATGAATTACATAATATAGCGTTCCATTCTAGGGCAGCTTCACGCCCATTGCAGGCTGTGTGGAAAGGATTTTAATATTTGTCATGGTGGTAAAACAAAGAAGCCTTGAAACTAGCTCGTTTTACTACAGTACTACTGTAACTTCTTTTTTACAGCAGAACTAAATTATGCACACAAATTTTATAAATGCAGGGGTGTTATTTACAGAGTTCTTAATAAAACACAGACTACCCCTAGTGGTAGAAGACAACGTTGGTCCTTTGTTCAAATGGATGCTTCCTGATGCCAAAATTGCAGAAAATATGCATGTGCAAGAACAAAATCATCTAATATTGTTAGATGTTTAGCAGAAGATGCTTCACTTAAAATTGCAGAAGCCATGAAAATTGGGCCGTTTAGTATTGCAATAGACAGGGGTAGTGATTATGATGACAAAATGTTGTACCCAGTCTGTGTAAGAGACTTTAACAATGAAAAGGGCAAAGTCAGAGTGCTCTTCTTTCATTACCAGAAGTAACAGCAGCTTCCAATGGATAAAACATTTTTCAATTGTTTGATAATGCATTTGAACAAACATAAGTTGGCAGAACTGTCTGGGGTTTTCAGCTGATAATGCATCAGTGATAACTGGAATTCATTGAAAAATGTCTCCATCATTGTACATATCAGGTTGTCCCTGTCATATGATGCACCTTGCTGGAGGAAAGGCTGCTGATAAATTAGGAGAACTCCAAAAGTATCAAGTTGGCATTCTACCAGACAGTGTACTTCATGCTCTGAACAGTATTCCATCCATCTGTTAAGAATCTCCTGTTTAGTATTGCAAAAAATTTGATAAATTTGAGGGAGAATTCCTGAAGTATCAAGTTGACATTCTACCTGACAATGTTCATCATGCTGACAGAGTTGATGAGTAATGGCACCTTATTTCCCAGCTAAAAATTTCCTCTTCTTTATCAGGTTATGAACGGAATATTGGTTCTTTACCATTATAATGCTGACTGTGAGAGATTGTTCAGCATTGTTAACAAAAATAAAACTGAATTCAGATCCAGGCTCTGTAACCCAGCACTTAGTGCTCTGCTAGTGTGAAAAACATTCATAGTCTCAGCTGATACAAAGTGTTTTGAAATGCAGTATGAGAGTCTGCTGCTTTCTAAACCGCAAAGTACTGTATATGAAAACTTGAAGCAGTAATTGATGTTAAAAGACCAGAGGGGTAAATAAATCATTTTGTACATATGCGCATTGAATATTATTATATGTGGATTACTCTTTTTATCCACTTGGATTACACCTTTTCCTCGCCTGGGGTTGGCATGTATGTATTGAAGTGGGAGGAAAGAACCCATAGCAAGAGAACCCATAGGCGAGAGAATAAATCTAGAAAATAAAGATGAAGCAATTTACTCACTGGATTAAAGCAACTGTGCAATTCAGTTTACACTTGTATGTTGTTTGTAACAGTGTATCAACCATTTGTAAAATAGTCCAGTTCACTTTTATCAAGTTTTCACCAAAAAAGAGGAATATTAGAGCAAACTTCAAATGAGGCTATACACTAAAAATAAAAAGATTTGATCAAGAATCACCATTTGCTAAAAAAAATATGGATTTTTGATATTTGAAAAACATTTGTGCACTAATTGTAATATGAATTAGCACAAAATATATACATATGAAGTCCTTGATTATTAGGGATTTATTTAGATACAAGGCAAAACTGTTAGTCACATGACATTGCAAATTCTGCTTAACTTCACTAATAGATAGTGAATGTTTATCATGCCTATAGAAAAATATGTTTCTGTACTTTTAAATCTTTATTTAATGTTGAGTACTGTTTAATTCATTACAGTTCAGAAAATTGATGCACAGTAGCAAATAACTAAATGAGTAAACTACATGCTTAAAATTTTAAAATCCAGTTACATCGCTAAATATATTAAATATTGCACATCAATGCTAATTTCAGGCTCATTTTCCACCCTCACCCTCCCATCCACACCAGGTTTTGAAAGATCTACTAGATCCTTTGTGTTTGTTCAGTAGCAGTTTAATTGCAGTTCCCAGGAACACATTTCAGGTTGCTTCTGCATTGATAATGTGAGGGTAAGATGGTGGGTTTTGCGATTTTGAAAAAAAGAACCTTTTTTGGCATAGAAACTTCACAGAAGGATAAAACTAAGCCTTGACCATTCTTATTCATTAATACAGAGAAGGGATAAATTAATTTCATATTCAATTTGGTTTCTGAATAACTTAAAAACAACAATGATTGTAGTACATGGATAGAAAAATATAGTGAGGTATATATGATCATTTTAAGTTTCAGTTTCATAATTTTGCTTAACAGCAAATGTTTCTGGAATGCAGTACATCCAGTATAATAAAATATATACTAAGGATGTAATTCATACAAGTAATTTTAAACAGTTCAATTAGGAAACCTTGAGAATTAAGAAAGACTCTAGACTTTTTTGTGCAATCCAGAGCTAAGGTTTTGGCAAGAGGCATAATATAATTTGGTCAGTAAATCTAAATTTTTGTGAAGGAGGAAAAAAGTTATGATTATCTACCTGTCACATATGGCAAAGGGCACATACTCTCAAGGTAACGATTTAAATAGTTTGAGAAATGTAAAATAATTTATCCACTCAGTGTCTGGCTTCATTTTATAATGTCCTTGTTGGTGATCATTTCAAGATAGTTGTGTCATTATGTCCTATTTATTCAAGCTATACTTTACAGAATTTCCAATAGTATTACATGTGCAAGCCTGTTGACTAAAATATTATGTATTTGTACAGTATTTTAGATTTAATTAAATACTTGTTTAACTCTTTACCTTCTGCTACGCATATATGTGATGCTAAAAATAGCCTTGTACACCCCAGAGACGCATATACAACCTGCTAAATAATACTCCCTCTGTCCCTGTTGGCTCATACATGTGTTTCCAGCCAATGGTTGGGAGACTCCAGAGACACATATAAACATTTCGTATTAAATCTATGCATTGGATAAAATTGCAAACATTTGGTTGTTGTTGTTGTTGTAGGGTTTAACATCATTTATCAGCACAAAATAGGCTATACATGGCGGCCAGTATAGCTGGTGGAGAAAGAACCCTGGAAAACCCCGGAAGAACCACTGACCCATGAAAGCTACTGGCAAGCTTTCTCATGTACCCGCGTTAGCCAAGCCTGAGACTCGATCCCATGCAGACAGAGGTGAGATGGCAGTGATCTGGAATGGTGAGCACTTTAGACCATTCGGCCACTTGGGACTCCTCAAACATCCAGTCTTTTTAACAATATTTAACCAATGAAAATAGTCCTTACATAAAATAATGAAAGTGTTCTATTAGTAGTTTTAAAACACATAGGCAGGAATTTCCTTTGAAAATGAGGTCAGTTGTCAAAGTGAAACAAAATGGCAACTTTCATGTGTTCCGACGATGATTCCGACAAAAGTTTTGAAGGATTTGAAAGTGATGACATTGCCTTTAATGATCAGATTCAAGACAAAGGATCGGGCATTAGTATAAATCCTGTTTCAACACCTGACATTTCAGATTTATCTGACAGTCTTGTCTGGTTGGAACATGTGGGGCCGGTACACGTGGACGACTTTACAGCAGATTCAGGGCCAACATTTAATTTACATGAAAATGCAAGGGAGATTTCTTTTTACAATTTTTTTTACTGAAGAAATATTCCGGTTGTGCAAAGTAGTGATGAGAAAAGTAGTCTAATATATATTATAAACACAACAGATATCTTCAGTATATTTTTATTATGAATATGTGAATGTAAACATTGATTCCTGAGGATTATATGTACTTCTTGTTGGAAATGAGTGGCACAAAACTTAGGTAAGTGTTTAAAAGTTTAGTGTTCATTAAATTACATAGTTTGCATGGGACAAGATTGATATAGAAAATGTAGACAGCATGTGCACTGACTCAAGAAGCTCTCATACAGTCAGCCATTATGATTCTCTGGGGTTCAGCCTACAAACAGCTGCTGGAAGGCAGGCTGCTTATCAGGCTTGGTAGGCATGCAGAAGGTAAAGAGCTAAATACTGAGTGTAAAGAGGTTCTGCACTCTGGTTGCCATTTTTTTCAATGATGTGATTGGTTAACAAAAAATAGTGATACTATTGCAAACTGAATGCATTTCATATGGCCATTATATTGGTCAGAAATGTTCCACAGATTTGTTGGTTGTCATGATCTCAGACGTATATATTCCCATTTTCACTGACTTTCTCCAGTTAAGATATTCTTCCTCACATTGTTCATATCGGCTGAAAATTAATAAATGTTTTTTCCATGTGTCAGAAGATGACATTCATCCTCTTTATTATTTTCTCATAATAAAGCATATAATGATTCCTAATAAGTGAAACATCTAATATGCCAGATTTATCATATGATATTTTAACGTGCTCACCCCGTTTTAATTTCCCAGTGCAAGCTCACTTATATTTAGAAAATTACTTCCTGTTTCGAAACTTCAGAAATCCTTTAATTGAGACCTTGAATTGGTTGCAATATTATAATGTACTGGTAGTATATAGAAACTTGTCTGATAACGGACAAAATCCCAGTAGAAATAATGGCTTCTCATACTAGCTACTTATATGTGAGGAAATTATTTATCTAAGTATATAAACAACATAAAATCAGAAAGAGAAAAATACAGGATTTATTTTAGTCTTAAAATGTCAGTAAACAAATCAATATAATAAAATTTACATGTTCTCTTCCAAGTCAATAAATAAATTAATATAACAAAATGTACATATAATTATAATCAATAGTCTCAACAATTTGTGTTAAACAGTAATATTGATCAAATAGAATTTACCATAATGATTTAAGAATATTCATATGGGTAACATTAAAATCCCTGTAACAAATGGATTCAAATAAATAGAATTAACATGTGAAACAGGTGACCATTTCTGTTATGATAAAAATATCAAGTCATGCAAATGTACTGAAATAGCGTTATGGAGGTACATTATCACTATGTAAAAGCACTCAACTCTTTATCTTTGGCTTTGATATTCATTAGCACTGAAATTTACTAAAGTTTTATTTTGCAGAAATGAATGTATATTTTCTAATATGATTATTTTCAGTCAATTTCTATTTAGAGAATGATAACATTCCCTATCACTTTTGGAAGCTGATTATACATTATGTATTGCATTTGCATACAAACCCGATGCCAGTTGAAGGGAAACCAACTGGTGTGCACGACACCCATATTTATAACCTTCGTTGCACTACACAGTGTAGCACTCTGCCAAAATAGTACATATTGCTAACAAGTATTTAAGACTCAATAAATATTAAATATCATTAAAATATTGAGATTCAGAACAAATGTTGAATGCTAATTATATTATTACACTCTTAATTACAAATTAATGATCAGACACTAAAATCATTGTGTCATACATACAAACAGTAAATATTGGCCTCCAAGCAACTTGGTGGTGTGGGAAAATTAGAACATGCACTGTCCGGATGCATTATCCTTGCTGGAGACGGTAAGTGCATTATTTTATTGTTGAGCATAACTTATTCTACATAAAAACTAGTTATATCTATGGTTTATTGGTGTTCAGTAATGCTTGTATACACTGCATAGTGGAAATATGAGGTGCCTCCAATACATAAATTGCCTCCAAAACAAAGATGGCAGACATCATGAAATACATTGAACACTGTACATGATATCAGTCATACAGAAAATTTGTTTTGTAATACATTTAACTTAACATAGTCTCAGAATATCCATCCATACATGAAACTATTATATGTGTGATTTACAGCATTGAAACAATATAAACAAATGATATGACACACTGGAGGTGCCTCCAGTACATAAACTGCCTCCAAAACAAAGATAGCGGAAATCGTAAAACACGTTGATTGTTGTACATAATATAAATGATACAGAACATTCCTTGGCAAAACATCTTACTTAGCATAGCCTCAAAATACCCATCTGGACATGAATCTAGTATTATATTTGTATTCATGTAAATTTCGTAACACTATCTACATGTGTTAGTTTTTGTTTTAACCCACAAAATAATATAGTGAAATGAAAGATGAATATACCGTGTTTGTTCCATTCATTACTTCTGAGTTGTGTGATTCTAGCATTGTAACACATTTATAGCTGATATTCTTGGTTTTTCCTGATAAAATTCTGATAGAAGGATATGAGATCTTGATTCATCATCATATGTCATTGTGGTACACCACTCCCTCGATAACTTGCACCCTGATAACTTGCAAACCTGCTTATATTGCAGGGTCAGGTATGGATCCCATTTTTGGAACCAGAAAATACAAAGCAAACTGACCCCTATTTCTTGAACTTGAAGAAAATCACGATCATTTTATGGTCGAAAATGGTAGATTGGACCTGGAAATTTTAATTAACATTTTGAAATTATCGGCTTTTATTAAGGAGTCATATAATTGGTTACATTTTCTTCCAAATGACATTCTTATTACACCGTAATTAAAGATATTCAAGGAAATTTCGATAAATGAAAATGTCATGCCTAGTGTACACAGTACATTAATATTTAGATGCCAAATAAAAAAATTTTATTAAGTGAAATTTGTGTTTCAGTTCCGTTTTTTAGTTCCTCTTAAGCGTAATCATCATAAATGCAATGTGTATTTAAACGCAAAATGTGTCAAACTACTGTAACAGCTATGTCCGCAAGCATTTCTCTGAGAACCTAATTAAGTGCCGACCATGTTTTGATAACTGACTTCCAGAAGTATTTGTTGTATTGTTGCACTGAATTAAAAGCTGGCCTCCTTTGCATTATCACATTAATTATGTCTTTTGAAGGGGCCCGAGTGGCCGAGTGGTCTAAAGCGCTCACCATTACGATCAATGACATCTCACCTCTGTCTGTGTGGGTTTGAGTCTCAGGCTCGGCCAGTGTGGTTATGTGAGAAAGTTTCCCATCAAAGTCATACCAAAGACTTATAAAATTGGAACTAGCAGCTGCCTTGCTTGGCACTCAGCATTAAGAGGTTAGTGTTTGGACTGGTCATCCTGGTGTCAGGATAATGTGACTGGGTGGGACATAATGCCACATGTCTGTGGCATGATGCCCAAGTGCTAGACATCATTATAAACTGCCACACTGCAGACATTGTTGCAATATAACTGAAATTGTTATGGCTATGTTAAAAGTCCAAAACACACTCATGCACAAGTACAGGCTTGTGTTATTTTAAACTTGAGCACAGGCAGCTTTAAGATCTTAATAT
Organism: Megalonaias nervosa; assembly: GCA_016617855.1. Classification (NCBI taxonomy): domain Eukaryota; kingdom Metazoa; phylum Mollusca; class Bivalvia; order Unionida; family Unionidae; genus Megalonaias; species Megalonaias nervosa. The sequence goes on along the minus strand of JAECUM010093609.1, from coordinate 38,149 downwards.
TGTTACTGTATTTCAACTGTACTTCAATCTTATCAGTTGAGTTCACTGAAAGCAAAAACACCTATTGTACCTGTATTTGGTGGAATTTGGACAATCAAAGCCAAATAAAATATTGCTGTTCATAAATTGAAAATGAATCCAAAGCATGACTGATTTGGCAAGAAAGAAGTAAGCTTAATATAAATCCATACTCACAAATATGTATTTTTGTTATTTTTACATATTAAAGGATAGATTTGGTTGCCATAGCAACCATCGCACAAGAAATAAACTCAAAAGGGATGCCAAATGATTGAATTAATGGTTAAATCCTGTGTAAACCATGCAGTTTAACCTCCAAACTGATGCACAGTAAGAGTTAACAACAAATTAGACAATAGACACATTTGCATAGGAAGAGATTAAGCTTTTTTAAGAACATGAGAAAAGGTCATGACAGAAATATCTAGCTAAATATTTATGAAAGAGGGATTCTGTTTGGTTGTATAATGCACATACAAAGGTAGTGGTAAAAAATTAGTCTATGGGAAGGTTCATTTCTCATACTACATAAAACAAATGATGTTATCTTTCACATCCAGAAAACTCCAAAGTCAGACTCTAAAGTGGTTCATCATAATTTACCAAAACCTTACAAAGGAGACAACAAAACAAGCTGGTTGAATTTACTGTAGAAAATAATTATATACTATAGAAATAATTACTTCCTAAACCTGTAGTGGTATTCTGCTCTGTCTTATAAATTTGTTATCTTCCAGATTACAAGATTTAAATGTTTCGTACATGGAAAGATGGAATTTTGCCAAACTCCACTAGGTGGCGCTCTACAGTTTTGTATTTTGCATAGGGTTAGAATTTTAAAGAAAAAGAATTCCCCGGGTTTCCTCACTAGTTATATTGGCTCTTTAAAAAAGACCTTGTATATCTTAGGTATTGTTCAAAGAACTTTTAATTCCCTTTATTTTAGTGTGTGATTGATGGGTATAATATGGGTTATAGAGTATACAGCTTGGCCTTACTCCAGAGGTGCACCTTTCAAAAAAGTGCTAGCTCCACTTGGTCATTTTCACATCCTGAACTAAATTATTAAAAAAAAGGGCCAGTAACTTTTTTTTAAATTTTATATATTTGGTAATTCATTCATTGCACTTTCAAAAGCTGGTATTGTCTAGTCTGGCAAAATTCATTTTCCCTATTTTAATAGCTAAGGATAGTGTACTTTAGACAAATTCAGGCTGATTTTTGGAGCACAAGGGAGCAGTCATTTTAGTTAGCAGTGTGCTAAGATCATTTACAATTTCCAAAAGTACAATATCCAAAGAAATGTCAGTCACATTACATCAAAGGAGCATAAAGGTATGCCATCATTCTCTCCACTATGCATGTTTTAAATGCAAACAACTTCACCTTACATACGTCACTCTCTCAAAAGTACATAATAACTGGTGAGCGCCCCCTACTGTGGAAAGCATATCTCCAATGCACACTCGGATTTAGAACAGGTGTAGCATGTGCAGGGCAGTTCATGATATGACAACAAACATCAGTCAAGCACAGGAGTCACTATGACCCTTGAAAAGTGACTATACTGAATGTGTCAGAAGAGAACCAACAGCACCTTCTCCTTATCCTCTTCTAGAAACACCTGTAGAACAGGAAGTATAATCACCTACTATGCAGAACACAGCTCAAGTGCACTCTGCATCTCTTGATTTGGGCCATGGGCAGGAGCCGGTTCAATGTACTAGGAAGAATGATGTGGCTGGTTCCATCAAGTAAAACCTACAAGACATGGATGCTCTGTCAGTGACCTTTACTGTGTATGGATTGGAAGAACCCAGGGATTAAGCTGCAACATATTGACCAACTAAAAAGTCACATCAAACTTACTAGAATGGCCACAAGTCAGTCACAGCGAATTTTACTCCATATGGCTGGAACCCAGTATAGCATCAGTCATGCAGATCCATCATCTGTAGCACCAGTCATGCAGGCAGATCCTTCATCTGTAGCACCAGTCATGCAGGCAGATCCATCATTGATACTGAGTAGAGATGACAACCAAGGAATCCCCAGGCATTTTAGAAATATCCTAAATGAGCTCAGACACATCAGCTTTGGCCCGATGTTCTGAACTTTACCAACTAGCTACATATAATCAGATGAACTCCTGGCAGAAGTCCAGTTTTATGAACTGTCAGGCTTGGAGAAAATATACGAAGACCAACTTAAAGTTTTGAAGGGAAGTTTCACGAAATTTCCTTTGGACCACAAAATAAAAGTCTCATTATTTTTGTCAAAGTTCTCAGCATTCAAAATTTGAATATACCTAGGAACTCAATAATTCAATTATTTTCCAAATATGCCTTTATATATTTTGGTGCTGGACATCATACACTTGTACAAAATTAAACTTCTTGGGTGTATATGAGAGAGAGACAGAATGTTTGGTGAAAGAAGGGTGTTTCTTCAAGTTACTTAGTAAATATTATCCTACAGCAAGAAACAAACAGTTAAGCTTTTGATTTGTAAACCTCAGCATCACATTTTGAGAGAGAGAGAGAGAGAGAGAGAGAGAGAGAGAGAGAGAATATTTCAAAAGCTTCATGTAAGCAAGAAATGTCCAGAATGTTGCTGTTGTTCCATCATAATGGTGAAAATTTTGCTTGTTATGTGAGAATGCATAGTTGGAGATTTTAGTATATTTTAGGGAAACTCCATTGTCAGGATTGCATTCTGTTGATACTAAAGCTTTGTTATTCTTGTTCAAGTTTCATTTGTGAAAAAATGCAAATACATTAAAACCTGTGACATCCCACATCCTAGGCAGATGCTCTAACCAGTTAGACCACCAGAGCAGTTTTGGAGAGTGTGGTACTGAACTGACAACATGTGAGGGAAGAATGTATTTGCATTGTTTTTTTTTTTAAATACGAGGACATACAAAACAACAAATTTATTACATTGCCCCCTTCCTGAGAGAGTCATTTGTTCCAAATGGAACTTAAAACAAACAAAGCTTTAGTCCCAACACAAGGTAATCCCAACAATGGAGTGCACAGGGACGTCAAAAGGTAAACAAGAGTTGTTTATACATTAGACATTACTAATTTATATAGTTGGAGACAGATGATATTCCCTAAAATATAGTAAAATCTCCAGTGATGCAGTCTGACATAACAAACAAAATTTTCACCATAATTATCTGTGGCTCTGAAAAAGCTGGACTTTTGCAAATTTGGGATTGTTACAGACATTTGTGTGTACCAGGAGACTTCAAAGACGATATTTGTTCTGTGGTTTTGGCTGAAAATTAGAGAAGTATAAGCTTTAGTACTGCACTGTAATTAGTGTATATACATGTTGTTTAATTACCACGTATGTTTCATTCATTAGATTATTTCACAGTATTGCTGTTCCTTTGGTTTAGAACAATGTGAATAAAATTGAGATATCTTTTCTGGATATAAATGTTATCATGGAAGCTTGCAGTCTGTAATTAGAAGTATATATTATTGTAGTATAATTATGCAGATTATTAATTCAGATTTTTCCTGCCTGTGGTTAAATCATAAGTAACAGTAAATAAAGTAATTGTAAACATTGTCATTACTGTATTTTCAACAGCCCTTTCACTTGAATGAGAGATTGATGTAAATAAATATTGTACTGTAATGTATATGTTTAAATGCTTTATATTCTTTCTCTTTCTCCGTATGTATTCAGTGATGTAAGGTAATGTGTGGAAAAGGCAGCTACTGGATACTGTACACATGCATGTGCATTGCAACAATATAGACTGCTTTATAATTAGTTTTTTTTCAAATGAGTTAAAGTAAAACATGTAAAACAGATTGTTTTATTACAGTAATGAAGTTGAGTTTTAAAATGACTGGTGGTTCTTTCCAGGGTTTTCCTGGGATTTTCTTCCACAATTTATACAGTCTGGTGTGTATAACCTATCTTGTGCTGAAAAATGGCATTAAACCCTACAACAAGAACAACAAGATTTCATTGACGTAAAGCATTTTATCTGATTTGGGTATTCTTAGTTTTAGTCAAAAGTTTGGAGAATGCACATGCATGTGTTAACTGATAATTTGCTTCAATGGAAAATACATTTTATTGCAGCCACTTAAAATTTACCATCCGTTTCATGTATATTCTCACTGTGCATTCTTTAATTGAAGATGTATGGGGTTATTATATTTCTAAGATAACCCAGTGATCAACTTGAGATTCATATGAAATAAAATGATCCTCACTGCTTATACTCCATTAGGTATTTTGACACATCTTTGTTGATTTTTGCATGATCAGGAAGCCAAAAGCTGCGTGTACTTTAAGGTGTGTGATTTGGTAACATCAGCTACACTCCTACATTGGGATTGCAAATGCTTTTTTGAGGAAAAAAAACTCAGTTCTAAACTATTTTTTGTAGGCACATGTATTTGGTATAAAATTTAAATACTTACTAAATGATTGTGTACAAAATGATGTTTCTAGATGTTTTACTAGGTAGAGATGTTTGATCAAGCACCCAGGACAGACTTTAAACACACAAGCTCATTCTCTTTACTAATGCATGTATGCAGACTTCAAATAGTGTATGACCCCTACAATACAATTTCACTGGAAAATAGTTTATGATAAGTCAAACTTGTCAAATTTTGTTCCATTGACACATTTAATAATTTATGGAGAACATCATAATACTGAACTTGGCATTTGATGTAATGTCTGCTGCTCCAGACTTGAAAATTGTACTGCAAATGTGAAATGCTGCCTTTTGATTGGTCAGAATATTTCAAGGAAGATTTTGAATTGAGTACAATTTTAAGACAGAGGGCCAGACCAAAGTTGGAGATCATGTATACTACATGACTGATGATAACTCACATGGCTAACTTGATTACATGAAGTTCTCAAACCTTTATGTTCTTCTTTGGGAATATTTAAGCTGGTGTCTTGAACAAAAATCCATGGACAAGTTTGTGATATTCCAGGATGACTACAGGTATTAGATGACTTGCTGTACTAGAAGATTCAATTTATACTAGCAGAATGGTTGCTTCATCCATCAGCCGTCACTCACAAATGTGTCTTCTGGGATTGACCACTGGCAGATCTATTGGTGATAAGAGGAATGTAAAACTCCCAACTTTTGTCTCACCAGCCCTGGATCCGAAAGCCTGGGCAGTTGACATTCTTTCCATTGGTTGGAATGGCTTGTAGAAATATGTTCACCCACCAACACTTCTGTTTCTAAATGTGATAAAGACAGCAAGAGAATCAGAGGGTCACCTCATCCTGATTGCTCTGCTCAAGTGGGAAAAAAAATCATGAATCAACGACCTCATCAATCTGAAGGTGGAAATCCCTAGGAAAATGGAAAGATTTCCTTATCTGCTCAAGCAACACCATGATCAGGTACCATACCAATCCAGAGTTGTTGAACCTGCATGTTTGAATCATATTAATCAAAGTCATATGAACAAACAATTCTATTGTCAAGTTGTGGAGACAATCTCTCAAGTGAGATGGCCATGCACATGAAGTGTATGTGGGAAATGGAAAAGTTTTGTACAGTGGTGTGAGCACAGACACATTGTACATCTGAACATATCAATACTACAGTAGCTTATTCCCTACTTTGGCTCTTTAACGAGAAATAGCACAAATCATGATAAAAGGCTACTGTTAAACAATCCCCAAGACACTGAGTCATCATGGAAGAGAGGATTTCAACCAAAACCGATCTGTTGTCAGTTTCAAGTTCATCTCTGCTAACCTGGCAGAATAAGACAACATTGAACTGCTATTGAGGGCTTCTTTGGTTCACCTTATATGAAACTTGCTTCCTACTCACACTAGTGCTGGTAAGCAGAATCAACAAGATACATGCTTTATCATTTGATCAGTTCTGACAGGATGGGTCAGTATAACTCATGATGGTCCCTACTTTCATTCTCCAAAACAGGCTCCTGTTTATGGGGAATCAGACTTTTGTTGTGAAATCCCTGTCTACTATGGACACTTCATCTCAAGGTCATCTACAGGAACTTAAGAAGGTCTGATCCCTTGTGTTGATAGAGATAATGGCTCTTCTTACCCCTTGAAGAGTGAAAGGACAACATATCAGCAGACACTTTTGTCTGGGATAAAATGGATTATACATTCCACATATCAAGGAACAACCACTGATCAAATGAATTTGCTATGCTATTTTGGTCACAGAGTTAGTTGAGTCGCCACAGGCATTGCATATGAGCAAAACTGATCCCTAACTGACATTATCAGTGGGGTAGGATGAAGATCAGAGTTCACTTTCTCCAGCATTTTATGTCGGAGAACATTTATCCTCAAAAGACTCAACTTGATCTAATGGAACCTATTGCCATAGTGCAACAGCTAACCTTCCTGGTTCGTTCAACAGCTCATAAGGATGTGACTTCATGAATTCTACTAGATTTGTGGGAGGGACAAATTTCATTTTTCTAAGCAGCTACCAGGAGTCTGTTCTCTGGTCAGGCTATCTAGAAGCTGTCTAGCATACCTTAGGAGACTGGAGATGGCCTCTCTGGAGTATGAGGATGTAACTTTCTCCACCTCTTACCTATTCGCATAAGGTATTATGATTGAGTAATGTATTTGAAGAAGAAACCAGTTTTTTTTAGTAAAATATGCTTCTTCATTAATACTTACCCAATCATATATACATACACCCTCCCAACCTCCCTAAAGTTACATCCATATAGAGAGAGTGCCTTCTGCTCCAGTAGTAAATGAAGTATTCATGGGATTTGGTGCCAAAAATCCCTGTATCAAAGGGATATCACTCTATGTAACCGCCATCTAGATGGGCAGATAACTTCTAGCTTTCTTTCCAAAAGGATTTGGCCTGGGAGGGCTGGATTTGGGAGCAGTAGTGGTTATCCTAAGGTATTATGGTCGGGTGAGTATTATTGAAGAAACATTTTACTAGAAAATTTTGTTTCTTTTTTCTGCTTTTGTCATGTAATGAAAATATCCCAAGACTAATACATATTATAGTGTAAAATCTGGAGATTTTGTTTTGTCTGGTATATAGGTTTGTTGAATACCTAGTGGGTCATTATGGGTGGCAAGCATTTCAACACTTGAGAGGGTATTTGTGAATGTTTTACCAGGAATGCATATATAATTGGTTATAAAACTTGAAAGTAAAGAAAAACCAAGGAAATTTTAACATGAAATTGAAGGTTTCTTTTATGAAGGCAAAAAATCTTGTAATTTTGCTTTTATTTGCTAGTTATTTTCCTGGGCAGCACATGCACAGTTACAACTAATATAACTAATTAGATATATATATATATGTGTATATCACATGAGGAGACAGTTGCTGAAATCTTTGGAGGAATCCCTCCCACCCTCATTAGGCATAATATGTATTATTTCTGAGAAATAAATCATCTGCTAAATCATGGACAGCTGATTATGTGTTATTAACAGTTTCTGAACTATACTTTGAGAAAATACACAGAGCAGTTTCTGTTGAGCAGTCTGAGTGAAGAAAATACATGGTGGTAAAAAGAATTTGTTTTATTGTTACAATATTTTTCACTTTCATAAAACTTTAGAAATTAGCATAGTTTCCTGATTTAAACATGAGACATGGGATTAGAGTCATTTGTTTGTGGTGTGGTTTGGAGGAAGGGTCAGTGTAACAATGCGTACAAGCATGAGTGGTGCATGAAAGCCAGTGTTGATAAGTGAATATGGACTCGTTCATATGTCCCATCCAATAATGCTGCACATGCACTTTTATGTAAAAGTAGGGATTAGATTCTATTTATATTTATTGGAAGGATGATCTTTACATGTTATAGCGAAGTTTAAGATCCTAGGTGGATATTGGTTTTGCAGTAATCAGTACAATAAACCCTGTCCTTTTAGACCATAGTCGTGAAAAACCACCTGTCTTATGACAGTACATTCTCAGTGCTCTGTTAAATAACCTGTAATGAGAGACCACCTGCTTTGAGGGACCACTTTTTGTTGTCAGAAAGACTTTCTCTCAAGACATTCTATTGCAATATAATTACCTGAAAAGTGTCTTTTGTTTTTCTCTACTAGTGTTTTTAAAAATAAAGGAGCACAGAAAGGATCCTCAGACCCAGCCAATCATAAAGCATTTCTTCGCCTTCCATCTAGAGACATTTTACCGTCACAATCCAGAAGAACAGCTGGTTATTTTGTTTGACATGACAGAGACTGGCTTGTCCAACCTGGTAGGGGCTTTATTTTGTTTGTACTCTATTGTAACAATCCAAAATTGTGTCCCATATAAGTTTGTAAATAGGTACATGTCATTTTATGAATGCAGCAGACTGTCACATGTTCCATTTGTTATAGATTCATCCATTGCCATACATTTGAGCCTTGTATGTTTGTTTCCTTCATTATAAATCATGTCATTTTAAGGCATACTGTCTATACTTGCTTGTAAGTCAAGTCAAACTGCAGACAGCAAAAGTCCTGATCTGCTGCAGCATAATGCATCTGCAGACCATTGTCTATGTTGTTAGTTCAACTGAATCCTCCTAACAAACTGTACAGACCTAGATCTGTCAGCGCATTGTGTTACTGCAGATCTGGGTTTGTGCAGTTGCAGTTGGACTTTACTTATAAGTGAGTATGTTCGGTAATTGAGGCAGAAATATTTAGCAACTGTTGGGTTTCTTCAGCATCTGTTATCCCACATCGAGTTGTTAGGGAACCTTAATGTAATTATCTTTTTTCTCTGTCCATCCGTCTGTATATTGCCTGTAGCATCAGAACTTAGGAATGATAGCAGTTATTTGTCTTTGTCCGTTGATCTGTCTATCATCTGTAACATCAGAACTTAGAATTCATAGCAGGCAAAACTTTGCAACAATTAAATATAATTTGATGCTGTTTTGGCATATTAACTAAAAAATAAATGTAAGCATCCCTTTTGACTACCCTGTCTGCTTTCTCTGTTTCTGATGGCTCCCTTTAATCTGAACATTTCAAATTTTGTATATGAATATATTAGATTGCTAGTACAAAAGTGATGGAGCATGCATGCTGTACCTCTGGCTGGTAAAGTCATGAAATTGTATTTGTGCATACCTCCGGACAAATAATACACCACACTATTCACCAGCTTAATTATACAACTTTCATTTTCAAAAACACATCATTTGAACTGGTCCAAACCTCACTTAACAATGGAGCAAAGGTTAGTCCATTTTTTCTGTCTCTTCCATTCTACTTGGAAAAAAACAAGCTGACTGAATCTCTCATTTTGGAGCAGTTTCTGAACCTCCTGGAGTATGGAAATGTGATAGGTGGCAACTTGATTATTCTTGGACATTTCAATTTTCACTTTGACTATCCTAAAAATCAATACACATCAGATCTCCTAGATTCTGTTCACATTTTCAGCCTCAAAGAGTGAGCTAGCCAACCCACCAATAAACATAGTCACATTTTAGACTGGATTCTTCATAGACCTGATGATAGTATTCTACAGTCTTCATTGGTGACCTGCAGACTTGCATGAGATCACCTCTGTGTCATATGCCATCTTATCGTTTGAGTCCCTCACCCTCCATCTCTGTTTGCTACTAAGAAAAACCTCTGTATGATAAATAGAATGCAACTAATCATTACATCCAAGCAGACCTAACATCTTCATTTTGTTTTATAATTTCATGGTACAGTATTTGTTTTTGTAATCTTGTTGTTGTATATGTATTTATGTGTTATCTAATACTGTAAAGTGCTTAGAGCTTCTAAAGATTAGGCACTTTGCTAAGTCCACATCATGATTATTATTATTATTATTATTATTATTACAAAGGAAAGTCACGGTGACCTATTTTTCCTGCTCATGTGATCTGGTACATGGGTACAATTTACTGTTTGGACAGTTTCGTGCAACTATTTTTAGAACAGGCTTGAAAGTAAATATTTGTGTGCATCCTGAAGAGTACTACACTACTATTTCAAATGTAGGTAACATTGATCTACTCTTTCAGGTTAGGTTTTGGGACACTGTGCTTGTGTTGTCATGAAAACTGATATGTGTGTGCATTCTGAGGATTACTACACCACATACCAAGTTAGGATACCAGTTCTTACTTTTTCACTCATGTGATCATATGTACTTTTTACATTTGCCCTATATCTGGTACACTATTGGTTGTACATTCATGAAGTTTTATGTGCATGAATCATCAGAAGTGCTACATCACATAGATTTGGTCACTGACCTACATTTTCATGTGCCAAGAATCATTTCCACCATATTGTTTTGATCGGTTTCTGGAACACTGAAGTTTGCACTACTAAGAAACTTACAGAGATGCTGCCAGATCATGGGATCACAGATTTCTTGCAACAAAGATTGCTAGTCACACAACTTCTTAAAACCAATGGGGGAAAAGTTACACATTATTTGCGGTTCCCGCAATTTGTTGTACCCAAGGCATACTTTTTTTAAAAACACAAAATAAATATAAAGGTTTGTCAAATTAAGTCTTGGTCATCCATTTTGTGAGTCAACTAAATCAAGCTATACTAATGTAGATTTAGTGTTTGAATAGAATCATCTGTATGATTGAGGTCTACTACAGTTTATGACAACTATTAAAGGGTTTTTAAAGGGGTATAACAAACTGATCAATTGATCCGCCATAACAGAACTTTATAAAACATAACAAGTAGTGAGTTTTATGAAGATAACTGATTTCTTTATGGTAAGATCGTCTGCTGTGGTTGGTACTACAGAGCAAGAGGAAAGCTCTCTTGTTCTGGCATGAACTGAAGATGTTGTACTAACGGGTAACTCAAAAATAATTGGCACCTCATCCACAGCATGTTGTGGGAGGGGAACTGGAGGCTGAGAAAAAGAGAAGAAAATTAACCAAAATTCCAAGTGGTTGAGTACCTGCAACTGGTCAAGGAAAGAATCAGAAAGGAGGGATTTTATGTGTTCTCTGTTGAGAATATAAGAAATATAATCCATTTAATAACGAAAACGGTTGCATAGGTTAACCTATGTTCATCAAAGGCTACAACCTTGGCTAAATACAGCCTTCCAACAAATGTTGTCCTACAACAGAAATATCCCAAGGACAACATGATCAAGTTGTGGAAAATTATGTTCCAATATTATATATACCAATTCCCTAAATTGTTTAAATTGGCCAAAATTGAATTGGTTCTCCCATTCCAAACAGCAGATTATGAGATGGGATGTAATTCATAAAACAGAATTCACACTGATAACAGAAACAATGAATAAACTGATGAGTATTCAGATACAACAGCGTGTAGATGATTTCCGTTTTCAGAGGCTTTAAAGAAGTGGAGCGCATGTAATTAAGAAACAGAAGAATATTTACCAGCTCAGCAAACTAAATTAGTTATGTAGATACTATATATATTTTTGTCAAAGACGTGATATAAAATCATTAAATGCTTGTCTTAAATAGTGTATGCTTATACCTTATAATAATGTTGTCACCCATCAGCTACCAAACAGCATTCCCCCACCTCCACTCCCTCTGGAGGTAGGTGTGGGGACCTCTCTTTCATAGGAAAATTCCTGGCAGCATCTCTGAACTTACAGTGTGTTAAGATTTTTGAGGTATAGTACACTGCTGTAATTTACTTTTCATGCTTCAGTGACAGTATAACCTTTTATATTTCTCTGAAATTGTTGCTTGTACAGTCTTAAACTTATGCCATTGCAGATGAGCACAAAAATCACACAAGACTTTATAAATTTACACATTGGGAAAGCATTGATGTGTGAGAACTCTCACAGAAAAGGTTAACAGTAATGCATGGAAGTATGTACTGTGCACAGTACAAAATGGATATAAATGTCAATAGAAAATTAAAAAGACCCAAAGTAAATTAAAATTTAAAGTTAAGATACTCATTTTATTAATTAAAAACACTATCATCATCATCATCATCAACAACATTAGCTTACCCTCCAAGGCAGTATTGCTGTAGATAGAGTTTGCACCAGTGGATGTGATCTTGTGTCTTTTGTCATCCATTGTGCAGTCTGAGGTTGAACCTCTTGAGGTCCTGATCCACCATTCAGAGTCAGGTGCTTTGTCAGTCCTCCCACTGGTCACTTTCACCCCGATGCTGGTTTTCCAATTGCAGCTTTAAGTGTTTGATTTGTGGTCTTTGTCAGGAGATGCTCTAGCAATATGGTCAAAGGGCTGCAAGCATCTAGACCTGAAGGTATCTGTGATGAGTGGTTGCTTCATTCTGTCTCAGATCTCTGAATTTATTGTGTGTTGGATGTTTGGACACAGATATTTTTGCAGAGCTACCGTTGGTCAAAGGCATTAATCTTTTTAGCCATCGCTGTTGTAAGCATTCACGTATCCACGCCATAAAACAAGATTGGTAGAATGTATGCATTATACAGTTGAATCCTTGTAATCCTTGATCTTTTCGAGCCAGACATATTTTTCCATGATTTTCATGCAGCCACAAGCAACTTCGATGCAGTACCTAATCTCTGGTTCACTGCTGCCTGAGCTGTGGCATGAGCAACCAAGATATGGAAACAAGTTCAGTATCTCAACCTCGTGCCCCTGTGCTGTTTTTGCTGATGTGATGCACTGTTGACTTGTCATTTCAATTGTGTGTCTTATTCCAGTTGACCTCAGTCCGATATGTTTGCTGTTTCCTGTATGATCAGTAAGATCTATAGCAACTTAGACTATAGAGTGACATCATTTGCGTAATTGAGATCAGTAAAGATTTTGTCACCTTTGGTTGTACTCGGATGTCCCCATCCAGTCCATTGGTGGGAAGAAAGTGTTCATTGCGACGGAACAAACCTGTAGAACACCACTCTTAATACCATCTCTCCATACAAGATTATACAGTCATACGTTGATTAGAAACGAGTGCATGGAATCTTCCTAAATATATATTTCAGAAATACCTGTCACAGAGGGGCACTCCAACTGATACCATTGCCTTTATTTGTGCACATGCCAGATATTGGCCTGTGTCATGTGGGTGAGAGAAGTAGATAATAGATCAATCAGTGCTGCAAAGCACTGCAGGACATAAAATTGCTGATTGCTTTATGTTAGTGGTGTGGGAAACCAAAGTAGTGGAATGGGGAATGAAGGAAGTGATAAATTGCAGACAAGAAAAACAGCAGATGAGATTTCAAGAACAAGGTCAGGAGAGATTGATATTCAAGTGTTAGGTAAACACTGATCTGTGACCACACCCATACACACACACATATTTACAAACACACACACACACACATGCACACTTACACGTTTTTCTCACTCCCCCATGTTTTGGTTGCAAGGGGGTAGTTCACTGATGTCAATAAATTCCTGGCAGCATCATGAAAACTTAATATGTGCATGCATACTACACATCCATATCAAAAGTATGTCACTGTGATATATTGTTTAATCCCTAATATGTAATATTGTGAGATATAACTATCACTATGCCCATCTACAGATTCTATCCAAAAAATGTTTGCTTCTGAAGCTTAATTCTCAAAACCATTCAAGATATCTCTTTGAAACTTGGTACACATATTTGACTAGCAGTATAGATGTGTCATTTGCTATTCACAATTCTTTAGTTTTGATTTTCCATTTGACTGTCTATCATGTCTGCCTGCCCATAAACATTTTAATGTCTGAAGCATAACTCATACCATTCAATATATCACTTTGAAACCAGGTACACATATTGGACCAGTGGGACAGGTGTGCATTTTGCTTTTCACATTTTTTCAGCTTCAATATTATTTTGTCCATCAATCCATTATCCACACTTTTGTTCCCAGGGCAAAACTCCAAAACCATTTAAGATATCTTTTTTAAAGTTGGTACACATATTAGTCGAGTTTTTTTTATACACAATTTACTAATCTCAATTCTTTAGTTTCAATATTTTTAATGCTTTTATCTTTTTGTCTGTTCACTCATCCATCCATCATTCAGTCTTTCTTTTCTATGGGATAGCTCCAGAGCCATTAAGGTACTCATGTTGTATTAATGGTCAGTACAGTGGTTTATTAAAAATTTGAGAAAAATCTCATTAGCACAGTTATGTAAAAACTACTTGAGGTAAACAAACAAAATTTAGTACATTATATATCCATATGTTGTTGGCATATTTATGCTCAAACCACTTGAGATTGGCAAGTTAAATTTGGTAGGCTTATTTTTATTAACATGTAGGCGACCAGCATTGATTTTTAGGTCAACACAGCAGTTTTCCAATATTTTTAATGCATTTTTGAAGTGTATGGACATAAGACTTTTTCTCAAAAGCCTTGTTAGCACCAGTAAGCAAAGACCACATGACACAGACAAATAAAATTTGATAATCATGTTTATGTTCAGATGTAGATCATCTGATTAGTTTTTCAGACCATTACAGCTACTACCATTTGTTTACGCACATTTGTGAACGTCTGATTAGTTTTTCAGACCATTACAGCTACTACCATTTGTTTACGCACATTTGTGAACGTCTGATTAGTTTTTCAGACCATTACAGCTACTATCATTTGTTTACGCACATTTGTGAACATTTTGGACTATTTACAATTCTTCAGTTTCAATATTTTTGATATTTTCTCCATTTGTCTATTAATGATCCATCACCATTCACACCGTCATTTCTGGAGTAGAACTCATGAGGCCTTATTCATCTCTTAATACTTTGTAAATTCAAATTCCAATATTTTTAATTGTGGTCAGATCCTTCTGTCCCTTAACGGACATTTTGGCAGGGGAGATTATTTGATGGTTATACCTTCCTGTATTTTGTGTTATCCCCTTCATATGTAGTATGGGGAAATATAGTTACTGCTGTGTCTGTCTGTCTGTCAATAAACACCTTTGTATGTAATATGGGGAAATATAGCTGTTGATGTGTCTGTGTGATTGTCTGTCTATAGATAAACATTTTTGTATTTAATTAGGGGAAATGTAGTTATTGCTTTGTCTGCATGACTGTCTGTCCATAAACACCTTTATATGTAATATGGGGAAATATAACTTGGGAAATATAACTATTGTTGTGCCTGTGTGATTGTCTGTCTGTCCATAAACACTCTAATTTGGATGTAATATATGAAAGTACACCTATTGCTGTGTCTGTATGTCTGTCTGTCTGTCCATAAACACTCTAATTTGGATGCAGTATATGAAAGTACAGCTATTGCTGTGTCTGTATGTCTGTCTGTCTGTCCATAAACACTTTTATTTGTATGTGACCAGAAACCAACAATTTCCCAAGCAGACAGCATATTATTTTTTTCAAATGTTTGTTTGTTTTAATAAATGGTATTTTAAGTCCATTAGATCTGAAAGTAATTATTATACACTGTATTTAAGTACTGTTGTTTTGTATAAAATGACAAATTAATCTAAAAGTAATTATTATACACTGTATTTAAATACTGTTGTTTTGTATAACATGACAAATTAATCTAAAAGTAATTATTATACACTGTATTTAAGTACTGTTGTTTTGTATAACATGACAAATTAATCTAAAAGTAATTATTATACATTGTATTTAAGTACTGTTGTTTTGTATAACATGACAAATTAATCTAAAAGTTACTATTAGACACTGTACTTTAGTTCTGTTGTTTTGTATAAGAAATTTATTTGAAAGTTACTATTAGACATTATTTTATTTTATTTTTTAATTTTGTATAACATGACAGATTAATCTGAAAGTTACTATTAGACATTATTTTAGGTTTTTTTTAATTTTGTATAACATGACAGATTAATCTGAAAGTTACTATTAGACTATTTTAGTTTTTTTTTAATTTTGTATAACATGACAGATTAATCTAAAAGTTACTATCAGACATTATTTTATTTTATTTTTTTAATTTTGTATAACATGACAGATTAATCTAAAAGTTACTATCAGACATTATTTTAGTGGTTTTTTAAATTTTGTATAACATGACAGATTAATCTGAAAGTTACTATTAGACTCTCTATTTTATTTTGTATAACAGAAGAAATTAATCTGTAATTGCCAGCAAATGATAGAAAGTCAAAATGTGGATGAATGTTATTGTCATAAGTGAGGCTTTTCACAAAATGTACAACTTTTATGATTAAGTTAACATTTTTTGTGTAAGTAGAATTTTATGTTTATGTACTCCAGTGTTTATATGCATAATGTTATCTATAGGCATTACCATATACTGATATTTGTTCTACTTTTACAGGATATGGAACTAATCAAATTTGTGATTACCTCATTCAAAATATACTATCCAGTGATATTAGGTAAATATAAAATATGATTTGGAAAATTTATGAGAAGCAATTAAATGCAGTCTGATTAAAATTGAAAACTACCAATAATAAGTGTGCAAAGTATTTAAAGGGTTCTGAATATCAGTATGCTGTACAACAAAGTTATTTCTTAGTTAACAACACATCATTGCATCTCCTCTAAGTACCTCTACACACATTCTCAGTCTGATTATCCAGTTATTAAATGCCATTTGTATTCACTTTTTGGTGTGATGTTCATACACTGAAAAACTGCACTTCCATCCACATGATGGCATTCAGAACTTGTCTGATCTCAGTAACTCTTTGATAATGGGATTGAGATAGAAATCTTCTGGAACTAAATCAGGGCTGTAAGGAGGAGTTTGGATGCAGTGCTTACCAATCACAGACTTCCAGAATGTGGGCTGTCTTTCATGGAATTGTAACCATCTATAAAATAACGAAAACACTTAAGAATATTAGGATATGACAAGAGAATTACATCCATAACTTTATCCAATTCAGTCTTGATAACAGTTGCAGGTTTCCTTACGAGTGCCTGGATTTTACAGTATACTTTTTGGTCAGTAACAGGATTGTTTTCTTTCTCTGACTATTTTATATCACTGTCATTTACATATGTTATGTTATATATCCATATATCTGCAAATGCCCAGCATGTTGCATGTACAGCTGCAGATAATTTTATGTATGTTATTTTGTCTATCAATCAGCATTAAATTTATTGAGTTTCAAAGAAGCAAAAAGAATTATAAGAAATAATTCAGAACTTTCAGTTAATGTCATTGATCTGATCAGCACTGATAAGGTTCATATTCTTCTGACCATTGGAATTTATTTTAGTAATTTATCAGAATGAGCATTGTTTTTCCTGTTTGGGAGAGTTAATTATTATTAGAAATGATATGTTCCAAATTCAGGTTTTGCTTTCGATAATGTGAAAGCTTTAATTTGATTTATCAGTGTCCTTCAGATTTTTGTTATGGTGGTGATTTTAATCTAATTGAATTTAATACACTATAACATTTGATTAAAAGTAATTCTGCTTTCACTGAACATATTTCTGCATACCAGTTGCACACTGTTGTTCATTGAAAGAGACTTAGTTATCTAGAATTCTTATGATAAAATGTCATACACACCTCTCCCTCGATAACTTGTGCACATCAGGGTCCAAAAACACAGACCGCACTGTCAGTGAGGGCATGAGTTACCGGGGGACCTCCAAAAAACCCACTAGACATCCAGAAAACCGCAGGTTTGGGGAGGGGAACTGGGCTGTTTAATGGCTGAATCCTTGTTTTATACTCGAGTCGAGAAAAATTATCAATAAAGCACTTTTTTCTGATGAAGTTGTTCATTATCCTCTATAAATTACATTTATTTTCAAAATGTCCAACATCTTAAAGACCGATAACATGATTCCAGCTGGTTTCAACAACCAAACACGGTACGCGAAAACATTCGTGCGTTACGTAACTGCTTTTTGTTTTGTTGATTAGTCTGGTTCCCGGGGTGATATTAAATAGTATTTTGCGAAACTAGGAGTCCAAGAAGCAGGGAACCAGACTGACTGTTGATACACTACCAAAAAAGATTCCTTTTTACCAAATACTTGCAACATTTATAACGTGAGACAATCGTGTATGTCAAAACTCAAATTTTTTATTTTTCAGTTAATAAAATATTGATGCCATGATTTCATTGTAAGTAATAGCGAAACTTCATATCATCCTTGAGGATATTTCTATGTGCGAATTCAGGAATTCTCTGAAACTCGTTTTTCCCACAATGGTCCGCACTTGTGAAACAGTGCTCTTTATTTTACGAAGTACTCATTTCGCTTGGTTGCATTGCTATCTTTAATCACAGTTATGATTGAGTAGGTTAATTTAAGGTAGTTTAATTAGATTACATGTTTGATTGATTAAGTGAAATGAGTTACCAGACATACGACCGGGGCCGCTGGTTCTTAAGCATGTTGGATTTGTATGCCTTTTAACTTTTTTTATTCCACCTCCTTTACTTGATTCAAAAGACATAATTAACGTGATAATAGAAAAGGAGGACCACTTTATAGTTAGTGCAATAATACAACAAATGCTTCTGCTAGTCCAATATCAAAACACAGTGGGCACTTTATTCGTTACCAGATAAATGCTCGCGGACATAGTTGTTACAGTAGATTGACACATTTTACGTTTATTTACAAGAGGATACATTGCATTTATGATGATTACACTTAAAAGGGACTAAAAGATAGAACTAGAACACAAATTTCAATTGTTGAAAAAAATTATTTAATTGGTATTTATTTATTAAAGTACTGCTTCCACTAGGCGTAGGTGACATTTTCGAAATGTCCTTGAATATCGTTAACTGCGGTGTTCTAAGAATGTTGTTTGAAAAGAAAATGTAACAAATTATATGACTTCTTATTAAAAGTTGATATTTCATAATGTTGATTAAAATTTCCAGGTTCTATCTACTGTTTTCAATGATAAAAAGAGTGATTATATCAAAGTTTCTGTTATCAACTTTGATTGCTATTTTCTTTAAGTTCAACAAATAGGGATAAATATTTTGGTATTTTCTGGTTTAAAAAATGGGGTCCACGCCTGACCCTGCATTATAACTGGATTCGCGAGTTATCAGTGCATGAGTTATCGAGGGAGTGGTGTATGCATTTTATCAATATATGCTGCATGATACGTATTTAAATCTTGCATTCAAATTATTTTGTTGAATTTCTTCATTTTTATAGTCTTATATTAAAGTTTAGGGCTTGTAGGTGTACTATAACCAATTGGCAGAGATTTGTCTATGGTATGAGATTGGAAAGCAGAGTTGGAATCTCAATATGCCAACATCATGTAGGAAATATTAAACATTAAAATATTATACATAGGTTTTTGTCTGTTTCTTTAAATTTATCTGCATTTTCTTATTTGTTTCAGATAAAATGCTCATATATGAAATGCCGTGGGTATTTAATGGTAAGAAATTATTATAGAGATGATATATACATCTTTACCTCATTAATCTGCTCTCAGATAAGTTGTGAACCTACTTATAATATGATAACATCTGTAATTCCCATTTTTGTTTTAATTCCAAATTTTTGGACATAAATCAAGAAATGGATAACTAACCAGTAAGTAAGCACAGCATTTTAAATGTCACAGTGTCAGGTTATCGTATGATCTTAATGGGGAATAAAAGAGAAATAAAAATTAAAAATTAGTTATAAACCATTATATTGACACACAGATGCTTAGCATTGCATCCATATACTTGGGGCCAATGTGTATATTTTGAAATAATTAGAATAAGCAAACAAGCAGTGATAACAACTCTTTGTTTCTCAGTACCTTCCTTAGCTGGATTTATTTTGACACCTAAGCTGGATTTATTTTGACGTATGTTGAGAACTCATGCTCCTTTGAGATGACATTGTAGTTTTATTGATTAATGGTCTCTATCTTTTTACACTGAAGGTTACAGGAAGCCTTTACTGGAAATATACTACATGGGATATGATATTTTTGAGTATGCAGATTTCAGTGAGTGATGGGATGGGAGACACTCCTTGTCTCAGGAGGAAAACCCTCCCAGTTGATAGGTTTGCATGTATGTATAGCAGACTGGAACATATTTGGTAACTGTTGCGTTTTTTGCTGGCATTTCTTTACAAGGGGTTTAATTTGGCATAAGGCTTTTGAAGTCCTCACCTAAACAATACTGAGCAGTCAGAGATCATGCTAATTTGTGAAAGCTAGTTTTTCAATAGACTGCTGCTACTTCACATTAGATATAACACTGATTTAAATGTTGTAATTAGCTGTTGGGTGAGTACTTTTTTGCTTGAGACCATGTTCTTGCTTTTGGGAGACTTGTGTATATGTTTCAAGTGATTGGACATACCACTGGTGCTACCCTCAGTGTAGGAATCATTTGTAGAGCACAGTTTATATTTATTTTTCTATTTGCTGCAAGCATCATTAGTTGAAGGGCTCCAGGTGGCCAAGTGGTCTAATGTCTAAGGTACTTGCTTTTACTAATCACTGACATCTCACCTCTGTCGTGATGGGTTCAAGTCTCGAGCGCATGAGTAAGTGAGAAAGTTTGCCATTAGCTTTCTGTGGGTCAGTGGTTCTTTCTGGGATTTTAATGGGTTCTTCCTCCACTAAATAGACTGGACCTGTGGCCTAAGTGGATAGAACATCTGACTTGGATGTGGGAGGTTGTGAGTTTATACCCCGGCCAAGTTATACCAAAGACTTATAAAAAATGGTACTTGCAGCTACCTCACTTGGCACTCAGCATTAAGAGGTTAGTGTTAGGACTGGTCGGCCTGGTGTTAGGATAATGTGACTGGGTGGGACATGATGCTACATGTCAGCGGCATGATGCCGCTGTGCTAGACATCATCATAAACTGCCACACTGCAGACATCGTAGCGATATGACTGAAAGATTATTAAAGCTACATTAAAAATTCAAATTGCACACATACACTCCTCTACTAAATATACTGGCTGCCATCTATTGCCTATCATTTACTGAAAATTGATGTTAAACCCATAGCAACAACAACATCATTAGTTGTGATTATACTTTCAAACTTGAGATGATATGCAATGCTTACTTTTAATGATTTTAATTAAGACCAGGGTATGAAGTTATGTCATTTTGTCAGGCACTTCATTTGTCATTGAAACAGATGGCAAGTATTGTTTACAGGGCCAGCATGAAACAATCTCATTTACACATGTAACCGTGATAACCTTTGAAGTCACATGTCCAAAATATATGGTGTAATTGCCCAGATGGGTGCATAAGCAAGTTTAATTTCCTGTAGGTCTTTCTGAATACTGGCAATACTGTTCAGGTCTTCATTGTCATAGAGCAAATCCCCTGAATCCTGATGGTTACTGATTGAGGAAAAAGTTTGCTTTTTTGTACTCACTCTGAAAGCTGGTGTACAGAATCTTTGTTTACAAAACATATTCCACATGAAAAATGAATGCATAAATCCAAATAATAACACTTCTTAATAAGCTTGCCTGAAAGGAATCAATACAAAAGTAACCCACCAAAAATTCACCAACACTAGAGAGAGATTTGCACTAACTTTTTGGCCTTGATTGCCAGCTTAATCCCAACCATGTCAACCAGTCAAGACTATTCTATCTTATGCTGACCAGTCCAGCTAGTGCTGTCAGTTATCACTGCACTGCAAAGGGTTCAATAATCTGGTGACATAACTTTTGTGAATGAACCATAACCAATAAATGGCACATCTATGTCTTTTAGACGATGTGCTACCAAAGTATATCAGACTATGGTTAATGGTTGCTTAGCAACACTGGTTACAGTGCCTGCTGTAGTGCTTGAAGTAGGGCCTTAAAATAAATTTGATGGGTGTTTGAGTTTCTAAAAGAGGCATTGCTTCCAAATATCCAACCCAATCACTCCCCCTTATCCACTTTTATTTGGAACTGCCCTTGCTCAGTCGCTGATACAAATTCCAGTGTGTTATATACCTGAGAGGAAAAGCTTTAATGTCAGCTGAAGAGAAAAATTTTGTTACTGCCAATAATGTCCCGCATAGTGCCATTTGGCACTCACTGCAAATGATGCCCAGCTTATTGCCTCAGTACCCATGTGATGTTGCTACCCTTTGTTCTCAAGCCTTTGACACTCAAAGGGAACCTTTACTTAGTGACCATTCGGAAGTTGTTGTGTCTCACCGCCACAGTACATTCTTCATTGTAAGCCAAAATGGTAGGCCTTATTAACTGCGTTGGAGTGAGATCGAGATTAAAGCGTGCCTACTCGATACTATCTCGCATGAATAATGGCACAATGTCATGTTAGATTAAATGGCACTGTTCCGTCAAAACTGGACTCTGCTATATGTCTCAGATCTCACCATGTAACTACCGTTGTTCATCTTATTTATTTAGCTACGAGATGGAAGGTTTTTATTTCAGCTTTATGGACCAGTTCTGTGGATCAGATATCCCCTAACCCATCTCGGCACAAATAATTACAAAATGTCATGAAAGATAAAATGGCACTGTTCCATCAAAACCAGACTCTGGCACTGTCCCATCAAAACCAGACTCTGCCATATATCTCTTATCGCAACAGATCACTATCACAGTGGATCTTGCCATTTAAGCCAAAAGATGGAAGGACTTTGTGCAGTTTGCCTACTCCACACCATGTATCAGCCATAGGACATCAATGCATCTGGTGCCCAATTTAGTGCCTCAGTACACACAGGATATGGAATAACTGCATTTTCATGCCTTTGTTACTCAAAGGGAACACTTGGTTAGTGATAAAACAATCTTTAGACCATCTTATCCAGTTTCATCACAGATTGTACAGGAGGCATCAGCTTTGCCATGTTCACCCAGACAAGATAAAATATATTCACAAGCTCTATCATTTTTGCTAAATCTCACAGACAAGAGAAGACTGCCTTCCAGGCATCAATCAAGGAAGTCTTTTGCTTGTTGCCATCAGTTTCATTCTCCTCCTTCTTCATCAATAGCTTGGTCCAAGGTTCCAGCATTTGTTGATGTGCTAATCAACTGTTGAGGCTGACATGGAGAGAATTACAACATTCTAAACTGGTGTCTTCAATAACAAATCCATGGACAACTTTGTCCTATTCCAGGCTGACTACAGGTATTAGCAGATTTGCTGTCCCAGAATCGACTCATAAAAGCAAAATGGTTGCTTGACCAAATGGTTTTCCTTCACATATGTGCCTGCTGGGATCGACCACTGCTGGATCTATTGGTGAAAAGGGGAATGCAAAACTCCCAACCTTTGCCTCACCAACCCTGGAACAGAAGGTCTGGGCATTCTGCACACTATCCAATTATTGGAATGGCTTATACAAATACATTCACCCATCATTGCTTCTGTTTCCAAAAGTGAAGAAGAAAGCAATAGAATCAGTGTGTCACCTCATCCTGCTTGCTTCACTCAGGTGGGGAAAAAATCATGGATCAATGTCCTCATCAATATAGCGCCAGAATCCCCAGGAAAAAGAGATATTTTCTCATCTGCTCAAGCAACCATGTTGGCAGGCATTCCATCCCTATTCAGAGTTGTTGAACCTGGATGCCTGGATCATATTAAACAAACCATCACGAACAAACAGTTCTTTTATGAAGTGGTGGAGAAAATCACTCGAGTGAGATAGCCCTCCACCTGAAGTGTACGAGTGAGAAGAAGAAATTTTGCACAAACACATTGTGCAGCTGATTGCTTTAATACCTCAGTAGCCAATTTCTTTTTTCTAATTTTTGACAAGAAACTGCATCTGTCATGATTAAAGGTTACTGATTAATGATTTCCAACACACTGAGTCATCATTGGGTTCACCTCTCAGTCATATAAGACCTGTTTTCTACTTGTGCCAGTAGGTATAATTAACAAGACACATGCCTTGTTGGTTGATCTAAACTAATTACAGTTCCAACAAGATGGGACAGAATAAGTCATGACAGTCCATGCTCTCTTTGCTAAGAATGGCTCCCTTTCATGGAGAATCAGACTTTTGTGGTGAGATACCTGTCTCAATCTGGACACTTCATCCCAGGGTCATCTACAGGACCTAGTGTGTGGTGCTTAAGAAAGGACCAAGCTGGTGCATCGAGGGAGATCATGCCTCGTCTTATCTCTCTCGGGGGTAAGGGGATGTAACTCCCTCCAACATATACCAATTTTCTTAAGATATTATGGTTGGGTAAGGTATTTGAAGAACAAATCTTTTCTAGTAAAATATGTTTCTTCAATAATACTTACATGATCATAATACAGATGTATTACACCCTCCCAGCATCTCCAAGTTACATCCATATGGAAAGCACGTCTTCTGCTCCAGTAGTAACTGAAGTATTCACAGGATTTGGTGCCAATCCCGATATCAGTGGGAGATCACTGTAACTGCCACCTAGGTGGGCAGATAAGTTTTAGCTTTTTAGTTAAAAAGTGTTAGCCTGGGAGGGCTGGATTTGCAAGGTAGTAGCAGTAATTCTAAGGTATTATGATCAGGTAAGTTTCATTGAAGAAATATATTTTATGAGAAAAAATTGTTTTCAGTTCATTATGATTATTGTTTTTATTATTGTTGTTATTATTTCAGCTGCATGGACTATAATCAAAACATGGCTGAGTGCTGAAGCAGTAAAAAAAATCAAATTTGCAAGAAAAGCTGATATTCAAGAATACATCAATAAAGACCAGCTTATGGAACATATGGGGGGAACTGTAAGTTATTAATATTCCATCAGATTATGTGATATTTTTAAAACTCGTCTGTCTGTATGAGAATTGTTCCTGTTATTAACAACTCAGATAAAACTATGTCATCAGGGTATGTTGCATATTCTAGACTCATCATTTGGATTGCTGGACTTCAACCTTACACATCATGATTGAGGTCATTAAAGCTTTTTATTCAAGTTAATGTTGTCACATGTGCTTTCCAAAACAGCCATATTTGCTGGACATGTCCAGAAAATGACCGATTTCTAAATCGGCTTGTCGGTTTTGGCATGTGATGCCCCTAATTGTCCCATTGTGTTATTTGGTTGTTATGTTTATCCTTTTTATTGTTCACTCTTTACCCACAAAGCATAAAACAAATTGGGTTCTATTAGTGAGACCTGTAGGGAAAAGGGGAAATGTCAGAACTGTTAACTGTTGTAGCGGTCTCCTTGAGTATTTAATGTCCAAAGCACTTGTCTAATCAGCATGGTGCATATGAACATAGGAATACGTTAACATGAAGTGCTATTTAGACTCATTAGCTGGCAGCACAAAACATATATATTGAACCATGCTTTAGAATCTGACTGGTATACAATCAAACACCTTAATCATGGCTTGACTTTAAACCTTGGCTTGTTTCATGTACACTAAAATAAACTGATACAGGCTTGTAAGTCTGACTAAATTGAATTATATAATAATATGGATTAATCCAACAGAGTGATAAATCACTGAAAGACCTAAAATACAATTAAACTACTTGATTTAAGAGTAGAGAATAAATTCATGCAAAATATTGCAAATTTGCAAACTCGGTTTAAAAACAAAATGCTCAGTAACACCCATTATCTTAAGATTCATTGTCATTATGTCAGATTCTAAAGAATAAAACCTAAATATCACCAATGAAACATTACAAATACCACTCATACATAGTTCTATCCACAACCTTCTCAACTAAACCAAGTGTGGTATACTGCTTTTATTACTGGTGTGAGACTTCAATGCCTGTGTGGGTGGGTTACGATCCGTTTGACATGTGACAATGATTCATGCCATATTTTGGAATCACAATAATACCCACATCTCATTCATCAGGCAATGTCACTAGGAGATCACACTGTATCTACAGAGATTTAAAATCATTACTGGTCATAATTAATACTGTAGGAGACCATGTACTGATGGTAGTACTCTTGTACACCATGATCTTGTACAGGGCTGCTCAGATATCTAGTTCACACTGTTTGTAACTCCTAGTACATATTTTTATTTCATTTTCATAATTTTTATTCATGGATGTAAACTGTTTAGAATGTATTTTGTTATAAATTGTGTATGTGATCTGGCTTTGTTAAGAATGCAAATTGCATAGGATCTGTAAAAAGATGTTTACGTGTGCATTGACAGTTAGTAATAATAATCTTACTAATAAGTCTTAAAATGGTACCTATGACGTAGTTTCTCAGTAACTGATGGGATATAAAAGTTTCAAGAATTTTCTGTGGATTCCCATTGGTTGTGCGAGGTTATGTGAATATACTTAGTTTGTCATAAATCAATAGTGTATGTTGTCACATGGGATCTTTTGCGAAGTCCAGTTGCAATATACAGTGTATATTGAAGAAAATTAAGCATTCAGTTTCATTCCAATTTTTGGAGTCATTGAGACTTATTGTGTTTCTGATGTAAATCTGCAGAGGTGTTTTATGTTGTACTTCGATATTTTTCAGAGGAAAAACATTTGCTTTTACTGTTCAGTGGAGATAATCATTATTTGGACTATAATATTATTCTGGAACTGTTATAAATTATTCTAAGGAATTCTGGACAATGCCATCTTGACAACGTCACAGTTCTTGTAGGACCAGTACATTTCTGGTTTTGAACTTCATAAGGGACTTTTCATTTGTTTAAGACTTTCATAAACCTTATAAGGACTAGTTTGGACTCACTTCATAATACTGTAAGTTCCTTTGATGTTTTCATTTATTTTGATAATTAAATTGTGTGTTAAGTTTTACAAAACTTGTTGGTTTTGCTTCTTTTCTGTTACTTCAGTTTGTGACCATAGAGTCGTAACAACACTCAGATTTCATACAAAACACTATAAAACCATGTTGGAATAAAAAATACCAATCCTACCAGTCACTGAAGAGTAAGTATACAGAAACACTGCAACATCCTCACCTGTAGGGAAAGAGTGAAAAGTCAGAACTACTAACTCGTGTAACGGTTACCTTGAGTATTTATTGTCGAAAGCAGTAGTCTAATGAGTGCCCTGCAGGAGCTTGACTTGAGTGCATCTTAGTGATATTCCTTTGGCCTCTACTAAATATAAAGGAGGCACACAATGGATAGAAAGAAAAATAAAAAATTGCGTGATGTATAGAAAGGAAAATAATAAAAAAATGAGGGATCCCTTGAAGCAGTGACAGCTAATCACTCAAAGGTTAATTGTTGCCATGAGTTGTATGTAAAGTGATGTTAACCAGCAGTACATCTGTTTCTGACACCATTGTGTGTTCTGATACCATTGTGTGTTAGCATCTCAGCACATGCAGCACTAAACAATGCTTCCAAATTAAAACTAAATAAAAAGATAAAGGTGACACGTAATTTTTATGATCATCTGCGAGAGCCGTTTTTTGCGGGTTTGTCCACAGATTCATATATAGCAGCTCAAACTGTTTTCCTCAGATAGAGAGTTTTTCAAACATCTTTCTTATTGCTTTGTTGGTGGTAATGTTTTTTTTTTTAAGATTCAGCATGCATCAGGAATTAAATTCAGTTATAAAATAGTAAATTGTCCAGTCTTTCAGTTACGAAATGAGAATTCTTTATTTGTAAAAAGGGCACTGCAAGTATTCTGTACTGGCAAGCAAGGATATAACACTGACTAACTTGCTTATCCAGACTACTTCCTATTAGTGCTGCACATTATGATACGCAAACATGACAATAAAGTTACAGTATTAATTTATCAGACAAAAGGAAAACAAAGAATGAAAATTGTAATAGATTTATTTACTGGAAATATGCAAGGACCGACAGCCACGCTCATCCACAATGCAGAGAATCATACCCTACATTGGATTTGTATTGCTGTATGGAGTTCTACATGATGTTTACCTGTCTTTGGGTACTGATCTTTACCAGATACTGTTGAGGAGAATTTGGGGTTTACTAAGACCACTTTGAACTACAATTTATACATCAAAGAACATGGCTTTTGGTGTACTGGAGGATTGCTAGTTTTCCTTACATTGTTTATAATATTTGCTACAACTGGGCAGATTATTGTCATATTTTAGTTACTATGGGTTTTACTCCAATATAATAATACATTTAGCCCTGCCAAGGCAAACTGACATGGTTGGGTAGCTTCGTTTTTGTACAACTGCTGTGATTGATGTTTATGACTGAAGTCAGCTCCAATCCATCACTGGAAACATATTTAGTTTCAAAAACAGTAGATAAGGGAAGCTCATTCAGCCAGTCAAAATGATTGTTGCTTCCTTAAGATGTAGTTCCAGTACCTCCACACAGGAAAACATGGTACTGAAATGACATCACACATCAGAATACAGCTGAAGTTGCAACAATTAATTATTTTAGTTATCAAAGTTAGATGATGATATGTAACATAGTAAGCTTCAAGGTAACTACTTATTGCTGTATAAAGACTGTACATGATTATTATGTTTCATGAATATACCTGAAGCATGGCAGGCTTCCTTCACATGAGAGCCTTTGGTCATGCAGTTGCTGTTTTAATCTTCTCAAGAACCACCTGACCAGTTTGAACTAAATCAAGCACTGGGCATCCTGGCAAGAACCATCTGACCAATTTGAATTAAATCTGGAAATAGGCATTTTGGCATGATATGCTTTCTTATTTCTACAAATCATGCTGTTCTGCCTTCAGATATGACCACAATTATTAATATAGTAAAAACACTGTAAAGGACCTCTTCTGAAAAGCCACTGAAGAGAATTGGACCAGATTTGACAAACAGCAGCTCGATGTGAAAACTTTGTAAGTTGATACAAATGATGATGATTCACCAGTTTGAAGTCATTTACAAAATGTAAATGCAAAACAAAATTTGACCAAAGAATCCTGGCTTGGGGATCTTTCAATATAGAACAAGATAATGATGCTGATTTGTCATAAAATATAGATGAAGATAGAAAACTAGAAAAATATTGACATAAGGAATCAACAGCATTAGAAGAAATTTCAACAGAAAGCATCCTTCTGACCTAGATATTTTGGTTGCCTTTGGCCCAAAGGAAGATATCAGGTCAGCAATTTCATGCCCCTCTTGGTGAGACTTCTTACATTTGTTATTCTTCATTTGAAGGTACATGTATTGTGCAGTTTCAGGTTCCATTGAACGTTTTCTTGCCATTTGAGGCTAGCAAATGTAAATTGCAACATATAACATGATTTAAAATGCTGCTTCTGCATCATTATGATGTTTGAAAGAGATATTTAATTTTTGGGGGATAGAAGGGATTGGTCCTAGATATCTTCACAGATGGATCTTATTTCATTTGGTCATTTCAGCTGAAAAATGGCATTAAACCCTACAACAACAACAACAACAATCATTTGGTCATTGAATTTGTGGTTTGTAGCAATCACAACATCCATGAAAACTGATACCCCGCAAACAATAGTAATCCAAAAATATAGGTTGGTAAGGAAAAGGTGTACAGTAAAATAATACCTAAATTCACTTCTTATTACAGGATAAATTCCAGTATAAATATGACCCACAAGAGTGGAAAAATGAATGGGATGGCATTAAGGGAAGAAAGAAGGTAATTTCATCTGCTCAGTTGATAACAGGGAATTAAAGTAATGAAATCTCATGAATTAAAGTATATTTTGTTTCTCCCTGTCCTCCTCTTCCCAACAATGTTTTACATTTATGTTGCTTATGATGTTTTTGTAAATGCTAACCCTGATTTAAAGATTATAATTTCTAGCCTTGCATACCTGAAACTGAAATAATTCAAGCTTGCAAATAACTTGAATTTATGAAAATTAAAGTATTGCAGCTTTACACTTCCAGGTACTTAGAAATCAACAGTAAAGCCAGTTTAATTTTCAAAAATTTTGGTTATTTACATGTTTGTATTGTGACTTAACTCACATGACCCATTGATCACTCTCTGCAGTCTGCACTCTCAGTATCACTCTGCTGTGTAGCTTCATGCTGGTTGAATTTATTTCACAGTATCCTTCCTTTATGCACCCATTCGCTCTTTTTGACACCCTTTCAACTATGCTAACCTGATTTATATAACAGAGTTATATTGCCTTAAGGATATGTCAGCCACTGGTCATCATGTAGTCATTATTATTATCCGTAATTGAGATGAATAGATTTTCAGCTCCCTGTGACTAGACCTCAGTTTAAAGGATTAATTGGAACACAGCTAATGGCAGTAATTGAAAACAGGAGCAAAACTTGTGCTGTCCTTATCTCCAGCTACTGTAGATTCCAGATTGGTCATATCTTATTATTTTTATTGCATGATCTCGTCTGCTTATTTGTCACATCATCTTTATAAAGCATTTGATTTCAGGAGCTAATAGTTAGGCCTGCAAAGTTACTTATGTCAGTACTGTATATACTTGCTTATAAGTCAGGTCCAACTGCAAACAACAAAGGTCCTGATCTACCATAGCATAATGTGCCTGCAGATCAGGTCTGTATTGTTTGTTCTACCAATTACCACTAACTAACTGCACAGATCCAGATCTGCTGGCGCATTATGTGATGGCAGATCTGAGTCTGTGCAGTTTGCAGTTGGACTGGACTTAATAAGCAAGTGCATTTGGTACATTTTTTTTGTTGGAACAATATTTGTTTATCATTTATGCTCTGATTTTCTGGTACTTATCTGTATATGGTCTAACTCCTGAAATTATTAAAGGGCAGTCGATTAATTAAAAATGAATGATGCATCAGTGGTGTAAAATCATCAATTCAAGACATGCTGTTTTAGCATTTTACACATTAGATCATTACAAATCTGAAACAATCTATACAAGTAAATGTGATTTTGTGAACATGGTTAAAAGATAAAACTAAAATTTTTCTCAGGCACCATCTGTGGCTTGTACTTCACTCACCATCTGTCTAAATAAAAGCACAGTACTGCTAAAATTTGCATAAAAATGATGCATTTCTTGCAAATAGCTTGAATGTTAAAACCAACCTTTTGCATTTCCATGGAAACACTATTGTATCCATTTCCGTGCAAACGTAGTGTTCATTTCCATGCAAACACGGTTGTAACTATTTCCATGCAAATACTATTATATCCATTTCCATTGCAAATGAATGAGATGATGCTTGTATGTTTGAGCATTTTCACATTGCCTGGTCAGCTGTGGATACTTTGAACAGAATCTGCTGAGCAGACTTTGTTGTTTTCCATGATATTTACCTGTACTCAAACACAGGCTCATCCAACATCTTAGTATGCATTTGGATGAAGCTAGTCAAGACTGTTGAAATTTTGAGCTCTGTATTCATGCCATGTAATTAACATTAGCTGAGCCCTTCACTTGCAGTATACATGAATATGTTAGTGTTTGCAGAAGGTTGGTTTCAAACTTCAAAATATTTGGAAGAAATGAATCATTTTCACACAGATTTTAGCACTGTTATGCTTCTGTTAGGTCAGATGTAGATAGGACTAGAAGCTGTGGTGGGTCTCAGAGAAACTTTAGACTATAATGAGCAGGCTTGATTTACAAACACTTAAAAGAGTGTGTAATGTGTGTCACACAAACTCCTAACAAATTATTAAGACCAGGTGATCATTCATTGAATTCTAGACTCCTCACTGCACAAGGGGTATACACTCCACTGTAGTTGAGGGGTCAAGCTAGACTTGAATTTTAGGGAGAAGTGACCTCTTGGACAGAACAGGGAGAAGTGAGAGCTCAACAGGGAAAAGTGGACATGAAGCAAGAAATGCGATATATATATATATATATATATATATATATATATATATATATATATATATATACACCACTCCCTCAATAACTCGCACACAACGGGGTCCACAAACATAGACCGCGCTATAAGCGAGGGCGCAAGTTACTGAGGGACCTCCAAAAATTGAAAAAACTTGCTTGGACATCAAGAAAACAGTGGGGGGGGGTCGGGGTTAGGGAACTTCGCTGTTTAATGACTGAATCCTCATTTTACATTCATGTCGATAATAATTTTTAATAACGCACTTTTTCTAATGAAGTTGTTCGTTATTCTGTTTAAATAACATTTATTTTCAAAATGTCTAACATGTGAAAGATCGTTCCAACTGGTTTCAACAACCATTACGTTTACACAAAAACGTGTGTATTACGTCATTGCTTTTTGTTTTCTTGATGAGTCTGGTTCCCGGAGTGGTATGGCATTGTATCCTACAAAATTGGGAGTCAAAAGAGTAGGAAACTAGACTAACTGTTGATACACCACCAAACAAGATTCCTTTTGTTCAAAAAGCAAGCGAAATTTTTGTGAGACAATCATCTACGTCGAATCTCAATTTTTGTGCTGTTCAGTTAGTACAGTATTGATATCGTGATTTCATTGGAAGTAATAAAGAAACTTTTTATCATTCTTGAGGATATCTCAAAGTGCCAGTTCAAGAGTTCACTGAAACTCGCTTGCCCACAATGGTCCTTATCTGTGAAACCAAGCTCTTTATTTTACAAAGTATAGTATTCTTTTCGCTTGGTTGCCGTGCTATCTTTGATCATAGTTACCAATGAGTCGGTTAATTTAAGGTAGTTTATGTTACATACACAATAACATTTTTAACAGTGTTCAAGTGATCAACTGAAGTGAGTTCACCTGACATACGACCGGGGCAGCCAGATTTTAAGTTTGTAGGATTTTCGTGCCTTTTAATTTTTCTTTTATTTCACCTCCATTATTTGATTCAAAAGACATAATTAACGTGATAATACAAAGGAGGCCAGCTTTTAATTCAGTGCAACAATGCAACAAATACTTCTGCAAGTCAGTTATCAAAACACAGTCAGCACCTAAATAGGTTCTCAGAGAAATGCTTGCGGACATAGCTGTTATGGTAGATTGATACATTTTATGTTTAATTACAAGAGGACACATTGCATTTATGATGATTACACTTAAAAGGAAGTAGAAGATAGAACTAGAACACAAATTTCAATTGATAAAAAAATTATTTAACTTGTATTTATTTATTAAAGTACTGCCTCCACTCGGCGTAAGTGACATTTTCATTGATCAAAATTTCCTTACATATCGTTAATTGCAGTGTGCTAGGAATCTCACTTGGAAAAGAAAATGTAAAAAAATTGTATGACTTATTTTTAAATTTGGTATTTCATAATGTTGATTACAATTTCCAGTCCTATATACCGTTTTCAATGATAAAATGAGCAATATATCAAAGTTTTTGTAGCTAATTTTGATCGCAATTTCCATAAAGTTCATAAAATTGGAATCTATTTTTGGGGTAATTTCTGGTTTTAAAAAATGGGATCCACACCTGACCCCGCGTTATAAGCGGGTTCGCGAGTTATCAGGGTGTGAGTTATCGTGGGAGTGGTGTATATATAAAATGGTATTATGTGTTCTCTTATTTGAATTATGCCCTCTATTTCCCAGTATTCATATTTGCATTTAACATTGGATTTAAGCAATACTTTATTTTCAAGTAGAAAATTTTCTGAGTTACTTTGGCCACAAGACTCTAAAAGAGAGTAATAGAAACTACACTGTAACACATTTCAACTGAGTAACCAGATTACATTATTTTAATTGCAAGTTAGAGAAAATGCTTAATCAACTACCCTTAATCAATTTTTTTTTTATACCTTCTACAGGTTCACAATAATAGCGCATTCAAATATATCTAAACCCATTTGAAACAACCCCTGTACTATGTACATGAAGGCAAATGCACACGTGTCTTCAGATCATACTGTTCATCCAATTTCTTTGTTGCAAATAAAACATTACTGTAACTATTCATAATTAACAACCTAAAATGCATAAAATTACAGACACGGCTCCTGTATAGTCGGTATATGAACTAAACCCTTGTTTCCAATCGAATCAACGCAGATCTATCTATTTTTAGAAGGGGGGGTTCATAATGTAATCACCCACTTTATATAGCTTCATTACAACAGTCCACTTATGGTTTATTTATTTGTCTATGTACTTGTAGTAATTTTATGTATTGGTTAAACAGTATCTGCTTAGCTGCTTTTTTACGTATTTTCACAAATACGAGTCAAGTCAGAAAACAACTTTGACCTTACATAACAATGCTTCTTGTGAATTCCACAACATAGCATTGTCTGACCTATATAATTGCATTTTAAAGTTAAATCTTAAATAACATAATACCTAGGTTTTGCTTTCTATGAATTGTATATTTTTCTGCATACATTTTCCCCGATGATTTACAAAAACATAATCTAATAAACTGGCACTTTGCAGACAGCAATGTCCACCATTATTACCCGTGGATGGTTCACTTACAGTTTAAAACTAATTTTATGACGAAATAGTATATCTTAAAACACAAATTGCTATTTACATACTATTGTTAATTTTTCGAAACATAAGTTTGTGTGTTTTTATCTTCAAAGGATAACGTTCGGAAATCAAGCCGTGATAGTTGCTAACTTACTCAGGAAAGTGTTAATGGTCAATCAGCTATCAAAACACATGCCTGTGAATGTGCAAGAGTTTGTTTGTCAGCCTAATTGATATCAAAACTAGGCCTAGTTACTGATGGCTTGATGAATACATTTTGCTACAACAAAATACTAGAATTAATCTGGCTAAGGCGAGGGGGCATCTCAAAAAGCATGGTCAGTCAACGTACCTCTAACAAAATCACAGAGTGAAGTCATTTTCACTTTCCTAAGGAAAGAAGGCGAAGTTTACATTTTTAGGCGACTTAGTCGCCCACTTCGCCTGGTAGTGTGACCCCTGTAGTTGGTTGTCTTTGTTGGCATTTTATTTACAACTGGCATGGCACTTATGATACACTAGCGATGTCATGACCAATAATACCAGTTCAGTTTTGCATTTTGCAGCAAAAAGTGCCCATGAGACATGAAATTCAGGGCAGTGAGGAAATAAAAATAACATTGGCTGAATGTTTATTTAAATGTAGGATATATAGAATCCTTTAGCAGATTTATTATGGCCAGATCTTTTGATGAAATATGATGATTTCATGTGATGAGGGGCAAAATTATAATACTGTAATAATAATAATAATAATAATAATAATAAATGAGTAATTATAATAAATATTAAGGGCTGTTCCATTAAAACATACATGGGACCCAAGGATGGCACTTTTAAAGTGGGGTACTCACCCATAGATGCAATTTAGAAATTCTTATCATTTTAGTATGAACTCTGTGAAATTAAAGTACCCTGGCATATATTTGTTAAAAACTGCCTTCCCTGGGTACCATGTATATTTTAATGGAACAGCCCTATGTATCATTATAATAAAAATTAAGTATTGTTAGTAATAAATGCCACTGATATTAATACAAATGTCCATAAAAAATGGTTCCTCTTTCTGAATAACCATAGCTGATGCAGATCATTAGCATCTTCATGTCCAATGACCTTAACCTTTGATATATCAAATGAAATGTAACCGTAAAAGTCGATAAAGGAAAGTAAACTTGTGTAGAATCAAACTGACATTGTTAGCCCCTGTGATCTTGACTTTTTGATCTAGGCTCAAGATTCTGTAGAGAAGTGCTACTTCCCAAGTGGAGGCTACCTTTGAAGTTTGATGATAATTGCATCCTGAGACTTTGACCTGTAGATTGGAAACCCCAAAAATGATGTTTGATGAACATTATGCCAAGGAAACTTTACTTATCATACATAAATGAAAATCTCATTTTCAGCTCCAATGACTTGGACCTTGGACCAGCAGTGTAAGAAGTAATAGGCTTTTGCCTCTACCCATGGGTAAACCATATTTGAGGCATGATAATAGAAAGACCACAATTAACTCAAGTTTCATTGTATAAATTACCTTATCTTTGGACTGACTGGTTGTATATACTTATACACCTTTTAGTCAGAAGGATAATAAATACCACAAAATTGGCACGTGACTATTCTCCCTTAGGCCTTCTCCATCAATTGGAGTTGTTGATGTCAGTTATAGATGTTACTGATGACATAAAACATGATTTTATAAACAAATGGCTAACTCCAAACATTAGAGAAGAGGGATATGTGCATATAAAATATCCATGACCAAACATGTCAGTCCTGGTCTCTTGCATTAGAAATGAGTTTAGTTGAAAAATATTTTACAAAAGTACAGTCCAGTCTTCCATAATGGTCACATCCTCTCAACAGTCACTTCTCACATCTACTTGGCTTTATGTGTTTCTCTGCTGTTTGTCATGATATTTTGGCATTCATTCAAAAGCCAACCTACTGCACTCCTCTTATGGAACAGAACATTTAATCTCAAAGGTGTGGAGGGTGGTGCTGGGATTTTCTTTCCAACCAGGATATTTGTTTTTCTTTTGTGAAGTTATTTTTTTTCAGCTAATATGATGGACAGAATTAGCTCTTTTCTTCTTCAGCTCAGGGTAATTGGTTCTTTTTCAAGCTATTCAGGTGCCTGAAATTTTTTTAAAAAGTTGCCATTATCACGCATGCACGCATAAAAGTTAAATAGTTGGTCCCTGACTAGCCAAAATCTTTTGATCTCACAGTCAGCTGCTTAAGAGAGATTGCACTTTAATTCAGACAGGTGCCGTACGTATTATCCATATTACAAAAAACTTGGAAAGGGACATTAGCAATAAAATGTATAATATGCATAATGACAATGAATAGGTCTTGACATGTACAGAAAAAAAACATCTCTAGCTTTTTATTAATTCTTCCACCCATTTATCCCTCCTTCACCCCCTGGCTTGGCCTACAAAAGGATAGATGAAAGTTTTTATTACATTATTTTATATTTACAAAGCATTTATTGCATGCACTGATTTCAAGTTCTTTGGATGATGGTGAGGTGAGAGTAGTGTCATATTATATATAAGTAACACACATGTCCGTATTCATGCATAGAGAGACAGAATCTCATACTGAGCATCCAATAGCAATGTGACTAGTGTTTTCAGTACATTTTACATTATCCAGTTAGACAGAGTAATATGAATCTAATAGGCTAATACTAACTAGTGTGAATTTTTTGTTATAATTTTGTGTTGTGTATTTGCTTGATACCTGTATTGAATCCTGTGATGAGGTTAATCTTGCTTTTATTGTGTGACCTTCATATATGTGGCACTCTACAGTTTTGTATTTTGCATCAGGTTCAATTTTTAAAGGAAAACAGTTTCCCTGGTTTTCCTCACTGATTATGCTGGCTCTTGAAAATAAACTGTATACTTTATGTATTGTTAAAAGAATGTTTAATTCCCTTTATTTTGGTGCATGATTGATGAGTGTAATTTGGGTTATAGAGTATGCAGCTTGGCCTTACTTCAGATGTTCACCTATCAAAAATAAGCTAGCTTTGCTAGGTCATTTTCACTTCCTGAACTTCTCAGGTAAATTGTTAAAAAAAAAAAAACCAACTGTTTACAATTTTTATATTTGGTAATTTATTCATTGCACTTTAAGAAGCTGGTATGGTCAAGTTTGGCAAAATTCATTTCCTTTTTTTAATAACTGCTAAAGAAAATGTACTTTTAGACTAATTCAGGCTGATATTTTGAACACATGGAAGAAGTCATTTTGGTTTGCTGTGTGCATAGATCATGTACTGTTCCACAAGTACGATATCCAAAGAAATTTCAACCAGTGTACATGAAAGTAACATAGAGGTATGCCAACATTCTCTCCATTGTGCATGTTGCAAATGCAAGCAACTTCACCTTACACTTGTCTCTGTACATATAGTACATACAGCTGTAGAGTACCCCCATATTTATGCACATCATTTGACATCTAATAGTGGTCACATGACCAATATTGCAGTTGCTATGCTGAACAGATGACAAGTATTGTCAGATATATCATGTGACCTGTTTCTGTCTAAACTCTGTTTACTACAATGTCAGATGTATCATTTAACATTTGAATGATTTTTCCCTATCTTCCATGTGACTCTCTTTCACTTTGTAACATGTTGTTCCATTTGAGGGTAATGAGCATCACATGATCTGTATTGTTTGCTGTTGCTATGGGGGTGCTCACCAGTTATTATGTACTTTTGAGAGAGTGACATATGTAAGGTGAAGTTGTTTGCATTTAAAACATGCACAGTGGAGAGAATGTTGGCATGCCTCTATGCTACTTTGATGTGATGTGGCTGACAGTTGTTTGGATATTGTACTTTTGGAAATTGTAAATGATCTTAGCACACTGCTAACTAAAATGACTGCTCCCT
>JAECUM010093608.1:0-25738 GCA_016617855.1 Megalonaias nervosa | reverse complement strand
GCTGTTGATTTTGATACAGCATCAAGCACGGCGAGGGTTTCACGACCGCATATTGGGGGATCAGTTATTTTTTGTTTTGGTAGCGTTGAATACCAGATTGGAATATTTTTTTCGCCGGTAACGTACTCTAAAAATTCTTTTGGTGGTGCTAATCCATACGAATCGAAATAAATAATTCCACGTGGATCAATTGCATATCCGACCCAGTGCGTGCCTGGGCCAGAGCTTTTATCGAGATTAATGATACCGGTTTCAATATTGTTTGGTTTTTTTGGTAATTGATCGCGCATAAAACACCTCTGAAATTTTTTATTTTTAATTGCTTAGCAGCATTAAGTAAATCAAAATTGGACATAGGTGATATTAGTAAACTGTCCCTGGTAATCTTAGACCCTTTCCGTACCAGTGTGGGGTCCCTGGCAATCTTAGACCCCGACCGTATGCTGGGCCTGATAATCTTAGACGGCCCGGCTGTGGTACGTTTGGTGCTCTTAGACGTCTTCCGTGTTGCTTTTGTCGTGATCGTTTTTTGTAAATTTTCTGCGTGCATAATTCTCTGTCCGGTTGCTTTCTTTAATGCCATTCCAGCAGCGGTTCCAACGGCACCTAATGCAGCTGCTTTTGCAACAGCTGGGGCTGCAGCGGCTATTAATGCTGGTATTGCTGCGAGAAGCGGAAATATACCACCCGTTTTAACAATATCTTTGATGGCGCCCGCAGAAAGATTTAGTTTAACGCCTTTATTTGATTTTTTAGCATCGTTGAAGTTTTTGAACTGACGCTCGGTCAACGACAGTTTATTTGCACCGGTCATCTGTTCTCGCTTTAGCGATATTTTTATTCCACAGTTATTTTTTGATGCTGATTGCAGCCTTTTAATCTGACCAGGAGTCAGGCTCACACTAACGTGATGATATGACATTATTAATATTACGAACGATCTAATTACATGTTTTCTACTGGAGCATCAATAACTCTCATTCGTCCACCAACACCTTCGAGTAACATCGATTTATCGCTGAGTATAACGGCTATTGCTCTGTAATTAACAATAACTCCTCGAATCACACGAGCTCGAAAATGAATATCTACAACAGATTGTCTGGTTAAATCTAAATGTTCTAGTGAAAAGTAATAAATCGGATACAGCGTTGTAAAATCTAACTGCGATATTTGTAAACCAGTATCAATATTCTGATCACGTCCCATAAATGTCATTAATCGATGATAAGCCCGTGCTACATGGTTTTGATTGAAATTTAACAAAATATCCTCGGATGGTTCTTGATGTCCATTAATCCTTAATGAAACTTCAGAAACACCGAGTTTGTCAAATATCATATTACTTTGTGTTTGATTATTTACTCGTGCAGTATTTTGAAGCCCAATAAATATATGTCTTGGTGCAGAAACACCCTGCTGAGAAGCTATTTGCCATGTGAATAGACCATTAATTGCACTTTGGATAGTATCTGTGGTCATTGTCAACCATGACAAGGTTGATTTACCACCTTGACTCATAAAAGATAGTAACCGATCTTCTTCAGATATTGTTGGAGTCATCACTGGCATCCACAGGGAAAGTTTGGTTAATA
This sequence comes from Megalonaias nervosa, assembly GCA_016617855.1. Lineage (NCBI taxonomy): Eukaryota > Metazoa > Mollusca > Bivalvia > Unionida > Unionidae > Megalonaias > Megalonaias nervosa. Next base: position 24,143 of record JAECUM010093608.1, on the reverse strand, counting down.
TCACTTTACCATGAAGTGCTCTGGTTGCAGCATCTATAGCATTAGCATCAGCGCCCTCTCCCACAACGTGCCACATTGCATCATTATCATCGCTTTTTCGCACAAGTACAAACTGTGTGTTTAGCTCCAAAAATAACTTTTCTAACATTTCTACAGAATCCAAAGATGTGTGACAGTGGAATCGCACATGAAAATGTTTTTCTATTACCTTTTAACATTGATCGACGCGCTGCAAATCCTAAATTAAAATCTGCATTTACATTAATAATCATACTTTCTACATCCACATCGGCGGTGCCGGCGAAGTTTTTTGGTCTTCTTATATTATAATGTCTATATTCAGGAGAATCAGTTGTATCCTTCGCAAACATCATTGATGGACCAGCTGATCTTGAATAATCATCGCTGTATCTTGCAAGTCCAAGTATCGTTGTGGCAACGTCAACGTCTTTCTGAATTGATTCAATATTTTTTCCGTCAATCATGTACGTAGCGCTATCAAATAACGCCATAATACCATTATTAACAAAACCAGTTCTAACCTCAGCGGCGTACTCGGTATTATCTGTCTTTATAATTTCACCTTCAACTTCGATAAATGCTTCAGCGGGTAGAAAATATCTACTTGTATCCCGAACCTGTAGTTCAATTCGTCCACGCTGATCTGGAATTCGTGCGTCGTAAGAATAATGCTGATAATCGCGCACAGACTCATCTTTGAGAACTGGTGCATCCATGTCAAACGCGGGGTCAGATACGCGCTTAAACATCTTTATTATTATCGTCTTCGTCTAACTCGAAGACCACTTCCTGCTATCAGACTAGCGGTTATATTTTTTTCCTTTTTCGACATCGGGATATCAGCTAACTCCGCTAGTTTTTGATTAGCTGCTTGATTTATTATTTTACTGACATTTGCTGGCATCACCTCAGTGCTAGGTAATTTCACAGGTTGAGGTCGGGTCGCTTGTGGTCTGCGTATTAATCGTGATAGTCTATCTTTAATTGCTGAGAATGCTTTGCTAGCGAGATTACCAACAGCGCCTATACCTTTTTCACGAACAACATCAATAGTTTTCATTCCTAGCTGCTTTGCAATTGGTATTGCTTTTGGGGCTATCCTTCTAAACAGACCTTGAATAACATCACCTAATCCATCTCCGTAGGTCGTTTTGTATACCGGTAATCGAGAGTTTATTACCCTGACCATGGTAGGTCCACGTTGAGTACCATGCACGATCATTTTATTATTAACTGTTTTTATCACTAATTACATACTTAATCACTATAATAAAATCACTATAATAATCGTCGGCGATTTCATTAATGAGGGATCGATACACATTAATATCCATAATGCCGCCACTAAATAATCGTTTGCAAATATCAGCTGCTTCATTAATGATTTCTGGGGACTTATTACCAGCTCGTTTTCCTCCAATGAGAATTTCTAATCGATCGACATCAGCAAGAACGTTATTGGGACAAGTAATAAGGCCACTTCCTAAACCACTTCCAGTTGCACCGGGAGCGTCTTGAAATTCTTCTTCTTCCTCTTCACTTGGTTTCGGTGGTTTCTTTTTACTTGGTTTCGGTGATGTTTTTGGTGATTCTGGATAATCACGAAGTGATTGCTCAAATGGTTTTGGAGGTTTTTGTAATTGTTTCATTTTTTCTTGTCGTTCTTGTTCTCGTTGTTGTCGTTCTTGTTGTTGTTGTTGTATTTGTTGTTGTTGTATTTGTTGTTGTTGATATTGTTGTATTTGTTGTTGTTGATATTGTCGTTGTTGTTCTGGCGGTAATTGCATGAAGGTAATATAATTATCTATTGTATGAATATACTCAATATATTTTGGATCACTATTTCTAGCCTGATCAGCGTTATGGTATATGCGAAATATCCATTTGTACCAATTATCACGACCTATAGGTTTATCAGCATATTCAGGTTTTAAATAATTTTTTCGATCATTGAAACTTTTCACAGCAATCACAGCTAAATCTCCTGAACTTTTAATATTTTTAATATAAGTAATAGCATTTTCGATAAATTTGTCATTTATGTTAATTCTTCCTTCTTGTTCTGGTAGACGTTCCTTTATATCACCTATTTCAACACCTTCAGGTTGATCTTCATCCTCAGGTATTTCCGGGACTGACATCGCAGCAGCTATTTCGGCTGGAAGTTCACGTAAAATTTCTTTTGTCTTTTTTGTTCTTCTTGCTATTTTTTCAGTTCCTTCTGCTATTTTTCCAGTTACTTCAGCGCTTTTCTCCAACACAGGTTGAATACCTTTAGTGGTCTCAGTGATAGGTTTAAATAATTTTTTTGTATCCTCTTCAAATTCAACTTGAGATTCCTGACGCGATTGTAATTGTTGCTTAACAGAATCACGAACGGGTAGATATTTTTTAATTGCCTCTAGTCGCTCTCGAGCTAATTTAGCTGAATGTGGTTCTCCAATACTCATTATTGATAATATCTATACTGGCTGTTTAATTTATAGCAGCAGAGAGGCTGAAGGACATACGCGTAGTGACCAGATTGTGAAAAAATCTGGTCAATTAAAGAAGTTTTCATTATTAAGGCAAAAACTTCTTTTTTCAGCCTTCGTAGGAACCCTTAATTTTCAAAAATAAGGTCTCTACAAGGTTGTAGGGTTCACCCTCTCTGCTGCTCAAGTAGAAATGATTGCAATGACTCGCTCTAGTTTTTCTAAGACCGGAAAAACACGAGTATTATAAATATTAAAATAAACGGCATTGCGATGTATAAGAAACCTTTACTAACACGGAATACAATCAGATTAATGTATAGTCAGTAAATTTTCTTTAAACGTCCATGGAAATTATTGCGACTAAACAAAACAGTTCTTCTTACATAGGAATAAAGCTCAATATTATATGCCTGTCCTCGGTAATGGTGAGCATTATTCCTTGCCAGATGGGATTTTTATTTTATACATGTTGTTTGAAAAGACCCCAGTGGTTTTATTTACCCATACCTTATTTATGCCATAAATTACATGATTATGCCAACAAGGTTATTTCCGTCCAAATATAAATTTATTTCTATTTCATAAAACCTTTGATACATGTGATGTAAATAAGCCAATATTTCTAATTAGTAGATTTTTGTTACTATTTGTCGAAATTTTTTATTTTACATTAAAGTACATGCATACTGAAGATGCGAGATTTAAAGGTTATAGTGTTAAGTTAATAAAATACCATGCATTTCTAGTAAATACAGTTAATCCTAAAGGTTGAACAAGACTGGTGTTACATGAGTATATATATATATATATATATATATATATATATATATATATATATATATATATATATACTGAGCATTACGGAAAACATGTGCTACATGTTGCTATGAAATATAATCCATTATTTAGTGCAAAACCTAATGCATGTTCCTGCACTACTTCCGCACTGAATACAGAACTGATATATGGAGGAAATACATAAATATATATTTTATGGACTGATATTCAAGACATTATTGGCAGGTTTTCGGTGTGGCCAGATTATATATAACCTGTATGTTAATCTCACGGACTTAACCATTTCCAGCGAATTTTGGTGTGTATATACCTTTACGTTAATGAATTAAACACTGGGAGTATTCTTTGAGTGGGTCTGGCTGCTAAATTTTGCAGAGGACACAGACGTTATCGTTATTTTGAAGCTCTTTTCCGATTATTTCGACACAGAAATTAAACTTTGCATGTCTATAACGTTTCCACTGGACGATACTTGTACTTGGACGGGAAAGAAATGAAAGAAATTAAGGTATTGTATTTCATGCACTAATTATCTTAAATATTGCTTAGAAATCCAATGATGTATCTTACACTAGTTTTAAGATGTGAATTATAGGTAAACCACTATCTAGCATATAGTCCTAAATGAACACGGATAAGCACGTGCATAACATGGCGAACGTGTTCATGCATGCGCATATTTTCAATGACCATTCATAAAATGTGCGACAGAAGAGAAAGGCGTACTAGAGAGTGAGGATTAGAAGCCCGCATCAAGACGTTTTGTCGAGCAGTACAGCTTGGGTTCTCAAAATTCCTTCGAATTATGAACAGCTCTTTTTACAGAAGGATGAAATAATCGTGGAATGGTTGCGCGACACCATACTGTTGTTTACATCTTTTACTTGCCCAAAATGTGATGGTGTTTGTTTACCAAATATTCGGGCATATTGTTGGAGGGGGAGAAACCAATGCGTCGCAACTTAAACTAGAATCAGGAATATTCAGTTACTTATAACTCGTTGCTTGCATTGGGGCATTTTCATTGGACCGATATAATGGAATTCATGAAGTGTTAGTTTGAACTTCAAAGCGGCGTAAACTGTTTCGCACCTGTATGAGATATAAAAAAAGATTTTTAAAAATACCGGCGTTAACCGAGGTTCATACAACCCTAAAATTGTGTTGGGTGCTGATATACAAATCTGCAGTCACTGGTGTTTGATGGAGAGGTCGAGCTTGAGAGTCATTTCGGTAGGTAGTTTCAGTACCGTTGTACCATCTGCCTTCAACATCTATCATGCCCGCGCTCATCCAAAGTTACTTCGAGGCAACATCAAATGTGAAATCTAATGTCCGGTACAGTTCTGCATGCTCGACATAAACAAATCACAAGGAAGAATAAAGATATCCGAAAATTAGTTGTCAAGTGGAGAGAAACGAAAGAAGTAATCGAGACGTAGGATCAGAGCTGTGAACCAAGCCCGCTTGCGCTTACACCTCAAGTTCCATTGTATAGATGTCCAAACACAGAAACGGTAAATAGTTTTGTCCCTCATTGACGTTTGTATTTTAAGCGCATTTTAATACCGAAAGAGTAGCAAATGAAAATGAATCCTACAACAAGCACACTTTTTTACTCAGGCGATGATGGCCAAACCCCAGTTTGTACTCTATGGTGTGCTCTATTGGTTTTCCAAAAAAACGTTTTGCATTTTCCTTTATCCCGCTCACGATCCTCTTGCTCAACATCTTTTTACTTTCTTCAAGCCACAATTATAAGATTTATATCAGCTTGAGATGTTTTAACAATAATTGAATTAAACTCTGACTAGATGAACTAGAGGCATTGCCCATTTATGTTCGAAAATAGTCAGCAAACACATGCACACGCGCACAAACCTGTGATAGACGAGAATCGTACCGCCTATAAAATCGTAAAGAAAGTTTAATAAAAGGAATCTAATCAAACTGTTATTAATGTTGAGGACTATTCTCTCCGCAGCTGTACACACGCTCACAGCTCCCCAGCCCCACGCATCTTTAAGGAACTTTTTTTGAATACGAAAACGATTCATTTAAGTAGGAAACATTGGCGAAGGTAGCAAATATCAAGATAAAATCACTTGACCAAGAAAAACTAATTTAGATGTTTCAAATATTTCTACTTTAGATAGAGGCTCTAAAACCGTTTGTCCATTAAATATAAAAGAAATTTATAATTATATCCCTTTCTTGGCATTTTTATGAATATTTTGTACAAAAGTCTAAAAATTGCACAATACGTTACTATTTGATTTTTGTATGTACTTGAAGCAAATGCTTTCGCACCAGCAACGAGAAAAGCAAAGTTATAGTACATTATGCCATGTTCCAGGGGTCTGGGACTTAAATATATCCTATCTCTGATTATAGTACAATATAACACGTTAAGAGTCTAGGACTAAATTATATCCTATCTTTGATGATACTACAATATAACAAGTTAAAAGAGTCTGGGACTAAGTATATCCCATCTCTGAAAGACGTGGATATTCACTTATTATCCCTTACGAACCTAACATCAGAGTGGAGTTAGTTTCACCTTCTATTCTCCTGCACTTACCTATCAACAGAGTGTAGATTGCATGACCTATTATTTAGCACCAACCTGTCATTACAGTGGACGAAGCTTCATCTATCAAACCAGCACCAGCTTATCATCAGACTGGAGATAGATTCACAAGCTAACCAATGCTAACTTACCTTTCCATGAGATAGCTTAGCCTATTCTCCTGCACTGATTTACCATTAGAGTGGGTATACCTTCACCTATTCTCCTGCACTGATTTACCATCAGAGTGGGTATACCTTCACCTATTCTCCTGCACTAATTTACCATCAGAGTGGGTATGCCTTCACCTATTCTCCTGCACTGATTTACCATCAGAGTGGGTATACCTTCACCTATTCTCCTGCACAGATTTACCATCAGTGGGTATGCCGTCACCTATTCTCCTGCACTGATTTACCATCAGAGTTGGTATACCTTCACCTATTCTCCTGCACTGATTTACCATCAGAGTGGGTATACCTTCACCTATTCTCCTGCACTGATTTACCATCAGAGTGGGTATGTGTTCACCTATTCTCCTGCACTGATTTACCATCAGAGATAAGAAGCAGTGCCTATTCAGCATGAACATATTAAAACGTAAATATTTTCACCTATTCTAAAGCGCTAAACCATCATCAGAGTGGAAATTCATCTATTACCCAATAATATCCTAACATTATACTATATTCACCTGGAACGATTTATCACCAGTGCGGAGATATTTTAACCTGTTCTCAAACACTAACCTATACTCATTCTGGAGATAGCCCCGGCTATTCTTCATCACTATCACATAAAACAGGATAGCTTGATCTGTTCTCGATCACTGACCAATCATCATAGTGGAGACATCTTCATCCGCACCTTAACATGCCTATTTTGTATGGGAATGTCATGATCTCTTCATATAATTTTATGTAATTTAGTTCAGACTCAATGTAGTAGTATTTAAATCATCAAACGTTGTATAGTAGAATACACTTCAAGGTGTCAGCGTTTTCAGACCTTAAAGGAGACCAGAAATAAAATTTGTTCTTTTTTGTATATAATTCTCTACAAATTTTAATTCGACTGTAATGTTTATAAATTACATATCGTAGGCGGGTAGTGATTATATTGCGCGGAAGATACCACGATTCCGTAAATTGCCGAGTTTTTCCGAGTTTTTATGAGACGACAGATCACGTGGTCCCGTGACGCAATACTAGCCAGCCCTGAAACGGAAACTAGGCGAGCGATACAGACAGGAGGAGACCAGATTTGGGTTGCACATTAAAAAGTTGAATCTGTTTCCGAGAACTGCTCATAAATGTATCTGTTGAATTGTGTGTTAAGAATTTAAAGAAAAGCAATGTAATTTTAACATAAATACTTATACATTGTGTGCTGTGTTAACATGTGATAAGGATTAAGTGATGGTGCCCAATGTAAAATTTTAAAATTTACCACAGTGCAATAAATTCATTTAAGATCGTATTATATGTAAATGACATATTCATTACCTATCCCCAACACACCACCTAAGGACTAATATTTTGAAAATATACATCCAAAACTGAAACACTGAGAGATAATACTGAATTCTGGGCGAAGAGACTAGAACGGGTACAGAATTTTGTGTGAAACAATATCCATTACCGGGGAGGTTTAAAAGGCATTGAGAACGGTTTTCATCGGTCGTAACTTAAGCATTAGTTTTTCAAAAAAAACAAAAAACAAAAGTAAATCTGCAAAGCAGAAATCATAAGTAATTAAATTAAACATTAAGAAGTTTCCTTCTTATGATTCAATTACAGTGTATTGTATATGTAGGCTACAGTTAGCTTATTGACAAATCTGATAATATATACATGTCTGGTATAATAGTTTATATACTGTACTGGTCAGTGCTCAAAGAAGAATTTTTTTAGGCACAGGTCCCGGGCTAGTGACTGGAATGAACTCACAAGCCCTGACTGAAATTCCACAAGACCGGACAGTTCATACCTGTCAACTCTCAAGCCGGAAGAAAAACCTCCCGATTTTGGGGGTATTTCTACACCTACCCCCCGATCTAGTAATATCTCCTACTTTTCGCAGAGAACTCCCGATTATTACATTATGTCAGTCAATTTCATTATTTTAGAAAAAAAAAAAAAACAACACCAAACCATACATAAATAGATATAACGTATGCAATCCACAGATGCCATATTCTATCACTTGTGAATATTGTAGAGATGAAATCAGTGCTGGATTTAGGCATAAGCTAAACAAGCTACATCTTAAGGCCGCGCAGTCTGAAGGGGTCTATCAAATGTATTTCATACCAAATAGGGCCTCTACAGCTTTCCATAGCTTAGGGCCTCGCTATGTCTAAATCCGGCACTGGACGATATGATTAATATCACACGACATTTCTTTTAGTCAATAAATATAATGTTAAGATTAAACATTATTCACGTAAATTTCAAATTTTTTAAAACCACAACAACAGTACTATAGTAAAAAAAAATAAAAAAATAAAATTGTGACCAATTAGCTTAAATCCCATGAATGATCACTGTGAATGCTGTGTAATTTTCTCTGCAAACAAAATCGCATCTCCATTTCCGCCAAAGAAACTCGGCCAGTTAACACCTGACATTCCTCGACCGTATATGTAAAGTTTTATTACCATGATTAAATTAAAAGAAGAAATAGCACAATAATACCATGCAGTATATGTGCCCCAAAAAAACTAATTCAAAATAAATATTTTCATTCAGAAAACAGTGTTATATGCCTTAAGACTTAAACCTAAGGAAATAAGGTGGGACGTAAAACGTGGGAAAAACAGTTGCCACATGTACGGTAACTTGTGACTGCAGATTTGAACTGTCAACATGAAGTCCTATATACGTCGTAAGTTACAACAAAATAGGGAATCGTTTATTTGACAGTTAATTGCTGATGCTTACATACACACGCTGTCGAACATGGTCCGAACGGCAGTCCTTTTCACAAGATAAATACAAGGATAAAGATTAACTGTTATCTTCACGTGTGGTAGAAATTGCATGCCAGCGTTTTCAGGCCTTAATGCTCTGTTATCTGCAAGTGTGGTAGAGATTGCATGTCAGCGTTTTCAGGCCGTAATGCCCTGTTATCTGCAAGTGTGGTAGAGATTGCATGTCAGCGTTTTCACGCCTTAATGTTCTGTTATCTGCAAGTGTGGTATAGATTGCATGTCAGCGTTTTCACGCCTTAATGCTCTGTTATTTGCAAGAATGGTAGAGATTGCTTGTCAGAGTTTTCAGGCCTTAATGCTCTGTTATCTTAAAGTTTGGTAGAGATTGCATGTCAGCGTTTTCAGGCCTTAATGCTCTGTTATCTTCAAGTGTGGTAGAGATTGCATTACCACTCGCATCTAACATAATAGTAATTGTTAGTGGTGTGTTAGATTTTGTGATAGTTACATATGCATGATATATTTATTTATTTATTGATGTTGGTCAACAAACGTATGATGAACCAAATGGGTGCAAACAAAAAGACCACTGTCTTGTTCTGTTCATATTAACCTATACTAGGGACAATGTGTTCTATCAACCCGCACTCTTCGTGGTTTCTTTGACAAACAAATTACTCACTCGAGAAGTGAGAGACTGTCATTTTCGTTCTGCTTTGAACCTACAACCCTAATTTTTGAAGTTACAAAAGTAATAGGTTGTACTCGTATAAGCGACATACATGATTGCATGCATGCATGCATACATACATACATACATACATACATACATACATACATACATACATACATTTTTCCTTTTTTATTTCTTCTGTAACCTGGCTGGTCATAAGACTTTTCGACAACCTCTTTCAATTTTGATCTCGTCTCACTACTCTTTGGGACTTTGCAAAGTCCATGCCTGTCCACACCTTGATGTTTAGTTCACATCTCTTTTTCTGTTTGCCTCGTTTTCTCTTTCCTCTCACTGAGTCCTGTAGGGTTATATTTGAGCATACCATCTTAGTTTGCGTTTCTTTATGGTGGTGAGCAGATCTTAATATGGTCCAATTGCACCTTGGATTCTAATGCGCAGCATGCATATATATATATATATATATATATATATATATATATATATATATATATATATATATATATATATATATATACATACATGCACGCACGTACGTAAGCACACACACACACATACACACATACATATCTTGCAAAATGGATTATTGCTTAGGAATAATAACTAATTATCGAATAAGAAACAATTTAATGTATGAATGAACATAATATGTTTCATGGTTACGTTGCCGCTTCATTTGTGCACTTGGTTTTCATCTATTCCTTTCTTCTTCTTCTTCTCGAGATAGAAACATACTTACATATAGATGATTTTCATTATCAAGATAGGACATTGCACCTTGAAACGGTTTCTTATTCGTTGTACGTATTCCAATCAATTCAACTTACACAAACGTTCGCATGTCTCTAATTTTATCGTAAAATAACAAAATTTTGAATGCCTACATGGAATATCTTGTCTTGGATATCGTTTTACAGGAGAGAATTCAATGTGACGCACATTGAAGTTTCCACAAAAATACAATCTCTCTCTCTCTCTCTCTCTCTCTCTCTCTCTCTCTCTCGTGTGTGTGTGTGTGTGTGTGTGTGTGTGTGTGTGTGTGTGTGTTCTAGCTAATATAAAGAATAGAATGCAAGGGATGAATTTGATTTATCCCGTTTTTGGACGACTCAGATGAATTTACTATCTGAATGACTTGAACAGTTAAAATAATTTATTATACTTGAATGAATGAATGTTAGAGAATGCACTTTTACATACATACATACATACATACATACATACATACATACATACATTTAGTAGTAGTAGTAGTTGTTGTTGTTGTTGTGCTAGTTTTAATTTTACATAGCTTGTAATTTATAATTTCGCATATGTTATTTGACCAATTTGGAGTCTGCCAGGAAATGTACTCTTGCCGGATGTCTTACAATAGGGTAGGATTATTACGAGATATGCCTTGGGCAATATTGAGTAATCTATGGTACCTGGAATGCACTCGCTCCCCATTGATAACTTTGGTGTGAAAGGAAATGCAAGGGTGACTTAAAAGTTCATTAATAGGCACTTCAGTTTTCAATTCTGGCGTTTGTCATTCAATGATCCTTCTTGGATGTATGCAGCCACCACCACCAATCCTGAAGAAAATAAAAAAACAAACGGGAGAGTTATATTTGAGTGATATCCCTCTAGAGATACCCCTGGAAGCAACAAAGGAAAGATTCGAAGAGAAGTACAATATAAAGGTCATATCGGCCAGATTGGATACCATTCCCTTGACATCTATCTACAACGGGAATAGGATATTTGAAATAGAGAAAGGCCAGTTAAGAGACGTAAAAAGAGCTTTCTATTTATTTGGGTTTCTGACGAAAACATGGTACAAGGGCTGTATTAACCACAGAAAATGTAATAGATGTGGTCTAACGGGGCACACACCACATAAATGTCCAGGGAACTTGGATCAGCAACACCAGCAAGGAAAAAACCAACAGGACAAAACAGACTTAAGAACTGAAGTAGAAACAACAAAACAGCAAATAAGACCCAAGACGCAGCATATAGAAAGCCAAAAACTACCCAAGTTACCAGAGAAAACATCTACACAACAACAGCAACAACAATTAAGGCAGCCTAAACAACAAGATCCAAATTATATCCAGCCGAGCACGGAAGTACAACAGAAACAACAATCACAAATTTCTAAACAAAAGCCCACAGAAACATTGAAGACAGGCAATAAAACTAAACAAAATTCACAAACACAGCCGGGATCTAGCCAGGAAACAGACGCCAAAGGGAACAAACAACAGAATACTCAAATAAAAAGTCCAAAAAAAACAACAGACAAAGCTACAAGCAACCCAAATAATTGGAACATCAGGAAAAAGTCCACAAAAGCACGAAATCAACAAACAGGCTTTGACATTGGCAACATTAGGATCACAAACAGGGGCCGACACAGAGACAGAAAAAGAAAAAGAAATTAAGAGAGAAAAAAGGAGAGCGAAAAGAAGGAGAAAACTAGAAGCGGAAAAACAATGCAGGAAAGAAATGGAGGATTACTTTATAAAGGAGGATGAAATCATTGATGAGGAATGGAATCAGCGAGAAGCGGAGGACTACTTCCTTCAAGAAGAAGATTGAAAAAAAAAAAAAAAAAAAAAAAAAAAAAAAAAAAAAAAAAAAAAAAAAAAATACATATATACTCATACAAAACAGACAAACACTACAAAATGGAAGTATATAAAATTCAACAACAAATAATACTTCAGACAAACTGTACTCTAAAGAAAAAAAAATACAATATAGCACATTTTGACATGTAGGGCAGGAGGGCCTCCCTAAATGGTCTGCAAAGATCAAACAGGGAGAGCACCCTCCACAAAAAAAAAAAAAAAAAAAGGATATATGCAGCTGGAAATTCACAAACAATTCAAGGATCGTCACGGAGTATAAGTATATGCATTATGCATATGGACTTCAATATTTAACTAAGTTTCTTCTGTATCAAGTGTTCTAGTCATACTGAATCTAAAAACATTCTTAGATTTGTGTAGCTGAACTTTGTAAATTCCTTCACGGATTATTCTTTACAATTGGGCATTGATATAGAAAAATTCCGATTCGTGGCATTGGTAAGTCCAATTTACATACTTTAATTGCTTTGTAATATTTAGATCACTCATGATACATTCTTACTTGCATGTATGTACCTCCAACTGTTTCTAGTCATCTCACCCCAACAAACTCACCCCACTTTACTCCAACTCGCCCCCACTTCCATTTAGCTTGCCTCATAAAAATAATGCATTTGTGCCAACTTGCCCCCACTTTGGCTTCAACTTCCCCCACTTCAATTCAACTCGCCCAATAAAGATTTTGCAGCTTATACATTGGTACTTCTCTGGTTTTCATTCCATTTGATATTGATTTAAGCATAAAATCTTCTATATATCTTGAAAATCTTACTGGGACGATAATATTGGATAGAAGCTGCAGCTAGAGAGATAAGCATATACCACATTAAAACGATAAGTCTCCCCATATAATAACAATTTGTTTTGCACTCACACTAATAAAAATACTTAGCCGACAATTTATAACTAAAAGGAACAAGGCAATAAAATCAATCGTACATCTCTGCGTCAACATTTGCAAATACAAATTATCAGTGATGTTATAATACATATGACAATCAGTCCTAAGGGTGATACATTTTATTCAAATATCCTCAGTTACACTCAAATACATTCAAATACATCATTTTTAATATAAAAAGTATATTTATTTAGTGTTATTGGTGTATTTAAACAAAAAATAAGTTGTATTTTGTCAAATATTATTAATATATGTTAATAATAATCTGTACCTTTCAGCGTTATACTGATCATGTGACAATGTAGATTGCAAATGAAATATAGTTTAAATGGTAGCAGAAGATCTGGGCCGTAACGATGTCCGTCCATAACTGAGTCGGCCCAGAACAAAGTCGTTCCATTACAGATTCGGCCCAAACAAAGTTAATTAAGAAATGTACCCATATCATACTCGGTCCATTATAGAGTCGGCACACAACAAAGTCGGCCTTACCCTTGATCTTGTATGGCTTCGTAAAACATGGGCCGCACGATTCACCCAAAACCACCCAAAACCTGCCCAAATCCACCACAAACATTATGTAAATCAAATGAAACATACCCAAAACCACAAGAAAACATTGGAAAGAGTACTATCTTGTTGAAACAGATAAATTATGAAATTATGCCGCGTTTATTTACATCGGATGGAAATGACAAAAGGGAGGCAAATGTTACTGGATTGATCCCCTATGCTGGTTACCAAGTCTAGGCGGATCCAGTCAATACCGGTACGTTCCAAGTATAAACGGCATCACTGTGAAGTAAAAAACGGACCATCAGAGTGCCATACATATTAACGAGGATGACAACAATAACATATGCATGAAATTATAAATAATTTTACGTGTATTTGTTATTGTCTTTGTTAACAATTTGTTGTCGCTAATGCCTACAGCAGTATATTATATCTCTTCTTGACGTTTTAAATATAAAAAAAATTGAAATCATGTAAATGATTCTTTATTTCTGATCATTATTTTCTTTATACTTCATGTCATTGCATTTAAGAATAATATTGTCGTTGCTTAAAATTTAATGATGATGCTAAATCAGTCTTCTGCGCATGTGCGAGGCAGATGCGAAGATCTATAAATACATACATATAAATGTAAAGCAAACAATTGTCATCAAAATACAAAATGTTTGGTACCAAACAATTGTCATCAAAATACAAAATTTTTGGTACGAATCAAACTATTTGAGTACATGTTGTCACAAAGCGGCGGTCCACGGAAGTTACAGATGGCGGTACAAATCAAATTAGTGAGTAGATAAAAAGTAGGGTGTTCTACAATGCATGAGAAGGGTGAGACTATTTTGTAATTGATTTAATTGGTATGTATATATGCAAACTATTATTCTAGTACATGCTTTGACAAAGCGGCGGTCCACGTAAGTAACAGAAGGCGGTAAAAATCAAAGTAGTAAGTAAATAAAAGGTAGGATGTTCTAACATTAATGAGACTGGTGAGATTATTTTGTAATTGATTTAAAAGGTATATATAAAGTTCGCAATATAAATTTGTATCATTTCTGCATTTATGCTACAACGAGTATAATTTGCTACATCAAATATATTTGTTTATTTTAATTCAACTGTGCAAAATGGGTCCAAAGCGAGCCAAGAAATATCCTTGTGGCAGTTGTAGTGCAACTTGTGCATCTGAGTGTGTTTACTGTAGTACGTGTGGAAATTGGTACCACAGACAGTGTCAGTCTATGAATGAAGAAGAACTAAGACAATGGGGAAAATTGGATTTGGATTATGTGTGTTTCTCCTGTCGTTCTTTGAATGAATCAAGGTTTGACTTTGTCAGTGCACTGCAACGTCTCGAGACGGTGAGTAAATGAAAAACTTAGTTAAAAGTTATAAATGGTTAAAATTTTGAACTGCAATATATCTCTATCACAACGTTCAGTGTAGATTTCTTGTTTGCGTCGCCACATAGCTACCAGATATAACGTCTCCAATAGCAAAAATTTGGTCCCCAGGTATGAAAGAATACCAATAGACAGAACAGAACGCAATAATTAAAACATATGCATTTTAATCATGTATCTTTACAACTCTAAATGATGTGTTCAGCATTTACGGGAAACTTTCTTGTCTTAAGAAAAATATCTCTCTATAACAACTGTAAATTTTCGTAAAGTTAATGTACATCACATGCAAATGACGAATTCTGGCTGATTTGCACCATGGCTGCATAATAACAGAATGCAAAATGATTTTCAGCATGTAAATTTACATCATACAGTTATTAGCCTAGTTCTAACCGAAATCAACACAAAATATATATATGAGGTATCTCATATACATTTTTTTAAGCATTATAAATATCTTTCGCATACATAATAACAGAATGTAAAATGATTTATTAACATTCGGCATCATATTTTCGTTGTTTTACCTTCATCGAAAAATAAAACC
The DNA here is from genome assembly GCA_016617855.1 of Megalonaias nervosa. Classification (NCBI taxonomy): domain Eukaryota; kingdom Metazoa; phylum Mollusca; class Bivalvia; order Unionida; family Unionidae; genus Megalonaias; species Megalonaias nervosa. The sequence goes on along the minus strand of JAECUM010093608.1, from coordinate 8,637 downwards.
CTTAACAAGGTTATATATATATATATATATATATATATATATATATATACATACATACATACATACATACATACATACATGATGAGACAAATCGGTTCATGCAGTACTGTTCAAAGAGGAACCATTTAATCAACTTTTGATTATATGCCGGCATCCGCAATCTCAAATGTATACATTGTTTGCATTAATTAGCAAACTGACTGAACATGTGCCTTTTTAAGTTTATGGATCAATTTAAAGTGACCAAGAACAAAAGGCTTAATCCAAATTATTTCGTCACGACTCAGTAACAATATTAATATTCCAATTTTTAATAAAAAGTATAGTTAACAATAAGCTTTTAAGTGGTGTATTAAAAACTACTGTGTTGTATCGTGAAACATTCTTCGGATGTCATATTCTTTATTGGATAACAGTGTATATCTTCTTTGTACGCCTTCTTCCCGTGCCCGTAAGCGCGCTAAACTCGATCAGTACCCATGTACTGCTGGAAAACAAAATTGTGCCTGGACACAAAGACTCGAAGCAAGTGAATCCATGTAGCCCGTGTGAACAATGAATGTAACTATTAATAATATCAGAACTGTTTGAATGTGTGGGTTAATTAAAGAATTAAAACTGGAGTAATTTATTGGAAAATTTGAGCCATATATCACCTTCAAATCATGAATGACTGAACCATATCGCTTCATTCCAATTGTATTTGTAGAATATTATATTTTTTTAGGCTGCAAGATCAAAAGACCTAGAAAAATTGACTGCTGCTGTTGATAGAGAACTGCTTTTTAAGCCTCGCCTGTCTATTCCTGTGAAGCAACATACAGACGTCTCATGTGTTGATTCCATCGCCGCATATATCATTGCCAACTACGTCGACGATGTATCTGGCAATCCCATAACAACCTCAGGTGACGGGAATTGTCTGTATAATGCTATTTCTATACTACTCTTCGGCAATGAAGCCCTTGCAACTCAACTGAGATATCTAACATGTATACAGTTGATGAAAAACATGAGTACATATATGAATCACCCAATTAGCAATGAAATATACTTGGTATCCAGCGATTGTGATCAAGCATGTTTTGATGCTGGTGTCAGTGGAGCTTTTTCCAACGCATGGCATTTACTAGCCCTTAGTGATGTCATCATGCGCCCAATAAGAAGCATATACCCAAATGTTAATGGTGATAAAGATGGTGTCCGGATGTACCTGAACAAAATCTTCTATCCAAGTAATCCGCTAGACTCCGCTTCACCACTGACCGTATTGTGGTATTCGATAGGAAAAATGCCGGAACCAAATGTCTATTACAACGTCAACCACTTTGCGGCAGTCACCGACGTTATAGAACGTGGAATAAATACGAAGCGACAACAAAGTACAAAACGCAAAATATCGTCTTCTGGATCGTCTGCCTGCAAGAGCGATTGCTTTCATGAAGATGATGCAGCTGATGATGACAACATTGGCGATGATGGAGACACACAATCTGCGGATGGTGACATTACTTATTGTTATGCAGCTGATGGAGATGATGATGTCAAAGAATATAATGATACATACATGGATACAATAGACAGTGATATTTCAGGGCATAATGGTTTTATGGAGAAAGAGAATGACAACGATCATCATGAAATTGAAGGTTTTAATTGTAAAAACAGCGAACGTTACATCAAACAGTTGAAGCAAAATGACAGATTTTTAAGCAACGAAGACATTTTGTCAGTTCTCACTAACACCAACAATTGCCCAACTGATATACCACCAAGACCTAAGAATAATGTTTATGTCGTACTAGACATAAGTTGTAATAACCACAAAGAAAAACATGAATTTCCCGACAATTGTGGTGTATGGGACACGCATGCGGGAACTACTGTCAAGCAGACGTTTTTGCTTGAATCAGAAAAGAGACTGCGTCTGGTTTATACAAAAAAACAATTTAATATGTATGACAAAAGTAGAAAATAAGAATATTACATATGTTCCAATTGAACCACAACCTGAACATGTACTTTCATTGCACAGATATTACACAAAGCTTAAAGGAGATGAGAAGTTTAAAAAACGTGTAACAACTATAAATAAAGCACCCAGTCAAATCCATTTTATCCAAAATCGAGCTGTGGTAGAATACTGTGGGGAAAGGTCTTTAAAAATTAACCAACCACATGGAAACAGTAAGCGTAATGAGCCTTATCGGCGAACAAATCCAAACATACATTCATCCAATGGAAAATTCCAATGCATCCGGCCAAAAATAGATGCGGGACGCAAACCTGGACAAAGAAAGCGTGCAAAGGCGGAACGAACATTGCAAAAGAAATGGCGATAATAGTGAGCATTGAGCTGTGCAAATTGAACTATAATTACACTTATCTAATGTCCATGAAGGTCCGCATTTCCATTGTTCCAGTTTTTCATTTGTTTTTATTTAAAATTCTTTGCAAATTTTATAATAGTACAATTTTAGGAATTTTAAGTTACCTACTACACCGGTTGCTATCATTACTGAAATCGATTATAAAGAAATTATGATACTTTCAATTGTTTGTTTGTTTTGTAATGTTATGTCAATCTCATTTAACAGTTATGTCTTTGATGGGCAATTATTTACTTCAACTAAAATACAAGGAAGAAATACAGTTTATCACTAAACCCCGTAGCGACTGGATGGGACATCATGCTACATGTCTGCGGCATGATGACCCAGTGCTAGACATCACTATAAACTGCCACACTACAGACATCGTAGTGATATGACTGAAAAGTTGTTAAAGCTACGTTAAAAATCCAAATCACACACACACACACACACACACTATTTTGATTCCAGCTGGCGTTGGTATACCAAACGGTTATTTATATTTCATAAGGATAATAGATCCAAATGCATTCCCGGGATAATCATTACAGATTGGATGAACATGATACTGCGTTTGTTCTTCTGCAGTTAGGCGGATGTATTTTAAAATTTCTGTCATTATTTTATATAGCATTTTATATCTCTAATTGAACAATTTAAATAAGCCAGTTAAATATATAAAATATTACATAAATATAGTGTTAAAATTACGAGATATTGCCAAGAAGAGCCTTATAAAAGCAGAAAAAACTGCTACTGCATTTTCTGGTTATGCTAACAGTTATAAATTAGATAATCAAAACATTTTAGCAAATTTTAACTCCAAATTTATTTCATCTTTGATAATGTATATTTCGACAACGAAATTGCCGAACCATATTTAACGGCTAAATCACGAAAAATATTTCCTCAGTCGCAGATGAAATACATCAGGAAATAAATAAAAAATTGGAGGAATTTACTACATCAGGATCAGGTTGGAAATTTGAAATGATAAAAGAAGTTTTATTTCACACAAGGAAATATAACAAATCCGCAGTAGTTCTTATGTTGATCTCCCTCAAAAATTAAAAACAAAACATGCTGTTTTAAATGTCAAAAACTATGACAACGAATGTTATCGTTGGCCAATTTTATCTGCTAGACATCCTGAAAGTTGTAACTGTGATCGAGTTGAAAAATATTTGCCGTACAAAGGTGAGCTAAATTTTAACGGAATAACTTTTCCAGTGGCAGAGAATCAGATACCAAAGTATCATTATCATTAAATTTCAAGCAATGACTATGAAATTCTAAAATGCAGTGACATGAAGTATAAAGAAAAACATGGATCAGCAGTAATTTTCACTTCATTATAGAAATAAAAAATCAGTACCTTTACATGATTTAATTTTTTTTTTTTTTGTATTTAAAACGTCAAGAAGAAATATAATATACTGCTATAGGCCTTTGCGACAACAAATTCTTAAGACAATAACAAATATATGTAAAAATATTTATAATATGTTATTGTTGTCATGCACGTTAATATATTTGGCACACTGATGGTCCGTTATTTACCTCGCAGTGATGCCGTTTATACTTGGAACGTATTGACTGGATCCGCCTTTGACTTGGTAACCAGCATAGGGGATCAATCCAGTAACATTTGCCTCCCTTTTGTCATTTCCATCCGATGTAAATAAACGCGGCATAATTTATCTGTTTCAACAAGATAGTAATCTTTCCAATGTTTTCTTGTGGTTTTGGGTATGTTTCATTTGATTTACATAATGTTTGTGGTGGATTTGGGCAGGTTTTGGGTGGTTTTGGGCAGTTTTGGGTGGTTTTGGGTGAATCGTGCGGCCGGACAGAGGAGTTTGGATATCTCATTTGTGAATTAGATTTAGCTCATGAAAAGGCATCTTCATACCAAAACTTTTATTGCATCAAACACAACAAGTGATTATACAGAAGAGCATGTCATACATGCATTTATGGATGTGAATAGTGGCAATATTTTCCTTTTTACTTAGGAAATTTTATATGTGAATCAGTCAGCATGGCAATATTATAATACTTTAATGCAATTATATATGCGAATCAGTCATCATGGTAATGTACAGAATGAAAACAAACATTTTTTGAACCTTAATGTTACTGTTGCAATAATGACTACCCTTTGACAATGAATTCACACCGTAATGAAGTTTGCGATGTAGATCACTCTAACGATAGCTCGGCAAAGTTGTATAATAAAAAAAAATCAAGTAAATTTGACCGTATTTATTGACAATTTAGACTTCTTTTAGAATTTATAATTCTGATGATAACTGATCGATTTCTTTGTTAACACTTAAGGTTATAATTGACAGCGGAATCTAATATTCAAGAAAGCTAAATCTCTCTTTCTCTCTCTCTCTCTCTCTCTCTCTCTCTCTCTCTCTCTCTCTTCCACAGAGAAGCTCTCTGCTTGTCTGTCTGTCTCTCTCCAGACAATCTGGGGCGACTTCTCCAACCAAGCTTGGGCGACCTTTCTATATATGTTGTGCGGGTTATCAATGGGACGAGTTCTACATTTACCATGGATCCCGTCGTGTGTGCAACGTAAGCATGAAACTTATGTTCATTCATACAGTAATTCGTGTGTGTGTGTGTGTGTGTGTGTGTGTGTGTGTAAATTGTTCAATAGATCTCTATGGAATTTGCAATTCTATGCTGGAAAGATACATTTTTATTCTTTAGATAAGAAGTGGCACATTGATAACAGTGAATTGAAATTGACACAGAATAAGATTCATATAAAATAAAACTTTGTAAATATCCTACATATAAAAGTTTTCATGAACGTGCTATTCATTGCAATAATCTTATGTATTTTATCTGAAATCGGTTCACATGTGTAGTGTCCACTTTGAAATGCAAACACATAAATATACTGAGAATTTGTATTTGGCGTCAATGCACAAACGGCAATAGCACGTCGCTTTGGGCTATAACGAAAATCCATTAATGTATTTCCTGTTTGGAGCAAAGGATTGAAATAATGAAGAGCTTATCTCAGATACAATTTTGAAGCTTATATCAAGAAATCAAAGAAAGAGCTGAAAGCTATTCAATGAGGTAAATAGACTCATTATTTTGTTAAGAATTCAGATCTCCAATTAGTGACGTGTCACAATAATAGCAGCAATCAGCTGAAGGTGGCTTACCTATCATACTCAGGAAATGCCAACCACAGACGTCTAAGTCACTGAACCTTAACACCTGCTTGAAATTTGGTATATAAATGTAGGTTCCGAAAACTAAACTTACCATTGCAACTTGTTAAATGACCACTAGATTTCAGCAATTATACTTTAATTGTTATTTGTGGACCGGCCTCCCAGCTATGGCTATGGCAGATTCAACAGCAGACTCAAAGAAGACAAAAACGTAAGTAGTAATTCTTGAAAATTTTATTTCCATTAGTAAGCTTTGCAGGCATAACAATCAATATTTTTTTTAAAAAAATTTTTTGTATGTTTGTATGTTATTGATCAGTTACAGTACAGGTCGTACATGTCATTTAAAAATTCTGTACAGGTCATGTAGATATTAAATACCGATTATTTCGCAAATCGGGGTAATTTTCTACAATTTGATTACACACCTTTCAAAGGCGTTAGTAAGAAAAGTTAGAAGAACAATTAATATTTAACTTAATCAGCGCCAATACACCTAAATATCCACGTTGACATATATTTTAATTAAGGGTTCCTTCTTGCAGTACGAGATAATATACCGTTCTCCTTCTAAAAATGATACAATTACTGAACCACAGAGATAATAAAAGCGTTGGTATTTTTGATATTTTGTTAGAAAATAATAACGCCAGCACGCGAAATTCTTTGATTTACGCCTGGCAAAGTTGAAAAGAAAATGGTCTTAATATATTGCTGTATTCATTACTTTTAATTATTGTATTACCAGGCGATAATCATATCAAATCCAGTGCCTACCATTGAAAACTATAATACTTCATTTCTTAAATATGGAATATAATGAACCTAATTTTTTTCTATGACCAATTGATATCGTAGAAACAGTTTCTACTCAACAAATTATCCCCATTGCAAACTCGGCACAGCTTTACACTAACTCGCTTCCACTATAGAATCCACCCGCCCCCACATATATTTAAATTGCCACGTAAAACTAAAGCGTTTGTGCCAACTCGACCCCCCCCCCCCCTGCTTCGACTGACCCCATACAAAATAATGCAGTATATGCTGCTAATCTAGTTTTCATTCTATTTCATAGTGATTGAATCATACAAACTTTTAACACTACCATGAAAATCTTACCGGGGCTGTAACATGACAAGGAAGCACGAACTAGAGAGACAAACATTTACCATATACACTTAGACTGTAATAAAATTAATTATCGACGACAATATATAACGAAATTGAGCAATGCAAAAAATTGTTCTGATGGCATAAACAAAGAGCACACTGTTCTATAAACAGTTGAAGGAAAGCAAACGTTTCCTATGATAAACCTTAAAGTCATACATGTACGGTTACTGATGATTAGTGTCAGTGAATAAAAAATGGAAAAGAATGTTGAGAACCGTTGTTGGAAACATAATATAGCGAACCAGTCTGTGGTAGCACCACTACCATTCAAAGACTATTTGATATCTGATGTCAACGACGTGTTGATTGCGATGCTCGCAATTTAACCGAAAATGAATTTTATTCCTATCGATTTCATGCAGGTATATCTCGATGAAAGGTCATTTAATTTTGCTAGGCCGGCTAGAAAGCGGCTTCACTACGCCGACACCAAATGGTCTCTGTAAATTCCACATTTCGGACAGTCAGTGGACTATGACCCTACACCCCAACATAATTGTGACAATATCAAATATGGGGTGGCAAGGGTCAGACGAAACTCGGAATAGTCGATACATACCAAACCATGTCAACAACCGTATGTATATGAGTCCATCCATCTGTGGACTAGTTCATATACTTACGATTATTTAATAGGGTTCTTACAATTTGTGAAAGAAATACTTTGGAAAAGGATAATAATAATAATAATAATAATAATAACAGTATTATTATTATTATTATTATTATTATTATTATTATTAGCAGTATTTCTAATATTAAAAGTATTAGAGATAATCATTTCATAACTTGTAGTGGTAATAAAAATAGTACTAGTGGTCAAGTGCATGCATCAGTATTATGTGCGGGTAAATTTTGTCAATCCACAAGCGCATATATTTGTGAACTATGCCGAAAGAAGTTTATTCCAATGCGCATATTTTGATAAGGTGTGCCCAACGATAGTTTCTCTGATCGTCGTTCGTCATTGAGAAAAGTGCTATTTCTCTATGGATGTGATGTGTGGCCAACGGTGTATCATGTGATAAGTGCTTTATAATTCGAAAGTGTGGCAAAGGAGTTTCATTCCATCTGCACCTATGATTGTGAAATGTTTGAAGTGCGTATATGGTTATGAAGTGTGGCAAAATCTTTCTTTTCAATTCCAAACCAGCTTATATATTATTATATTTGTGAAGTGTGTTTAAATAATTGTTATTCTTAAAGGGAATATGAATGTGAAGTGTAATCAACGTTGATAGTTATTGCAGTAGTGTTTATAATTGAAAAGTGTTGATTAAGATCGTTATTCTAACCGTGCTTGTGTAGTAGAGTCAACGATTGTTTCCAAGCTAATCTAGTCGCTTACTAGTCCGAGCTTCCTCTTACACTGACACCCCATATTTGATTTTTGCTAAAATTTGACATGGATCTCGCCATTTGCATCCCGAGTTACATGACTATACAAATCTCGCAACCTACATGTCAATGACATCAAAGGTCAAATAGTCACGTGACAATAGACAATACACAAATTGCCCAATTTGTTGTACATAGAATTAGGAAATTTTATATAGAAGTGACTTAATATTTGTACATAAATGTAATGCATACTTAATTTTCAACATATTTATTCTGAGAAGAACGACCAGAAACCTGTCAGTATCGCAGCAGGGTGGAGAAAACCATTTTCAACAAGTACCGAGCACGTGTCGATGATGTTTTTGTTGGTATTACGTGACTACGGCTTTGACACGTGCTCTCTACTTAGTGTATCTTGTTTACTTCAAGTTGCTGCGACATTTAGAGATTTGTGGTCGTTCTTTTCATAATAAATATTTTGAGAAGTTTGTGTTATTTCATTTTTCTATAAAGATTATGCCACTTTGATTGATATGGTCCATTTG